>KN835212.1:0-57058 GCA_000827255.1 Suillus luteus UH-Slu-Lm8-n1
TTCGCGTCGTTCTTCCGCCACTCTCATACTGATGGAGCAATTGAACTCCAGCAACGCCCAACGCGGTCCATCTTCTCTCGCGCTCCTCCCATTGTCGAAGTTTCTGCAGTACGGGACAAACAGGTATGTGTTCCTCCCAGTGCGTTTCTAATTGCTATTGTTCAGTCATTTCCTGTCAGTCGCTGGCTGTTGCCCGCCGGCCCGAACGTGACAAGGCGACACAAATACAGCAACAGCAATTTCAATCGTTCGGCCAGGGATCATCTACAATACCCCATGCTTCAGCCACTAATGCTGACACACCACCGGGCGCAAGAGCTCCCCATTCACGATTTGGACGCTTGTTGGCTCATCTCGTGCTCTTTCTTTGTTGCACATCCACTCAACGTGCTGGTGCCAGTGCACAACCAACACAGCATCATTTACAAGGCCAAGCGCAGACCGAACCCCAGGCTCAGGCGTCACCATAACAGACTCAACCTACCGCCCCCTCCACATGCGAGACACCTACTGCTCCTGATGCCCAAACTACCGTGCCCGGTGCAGCAAACGTGCAGCCCCGCCCCCTGCCATTGCGGACCCGTTTCGTTCTTTTTCTCTGCTGTGCATCCCTCCCACATGCAGACGGACACTAGCACTGCATCGCTTGCACGCTCATCTCAGTTTGGAATCTGGTACTTTGTTATCGTTGTTATTGTTAACGTTCAATGTGTGTATCTGATTTTACAACTTCCTCAATATCGGGCTCGTTTCAACGCTGTCGTGAAGCCTCCATTTTTCCCAAGCAGTCGCTATAAACATGTCTGGCTGCAAATCATGATGCTGCACAGTATGTACACTGTTCATCCCGTCTTGGTGTGCCTGGAAGTCTATCATTTGAGCAACGGCGAGGCTAAAAGCATCAGGACAGAGACGCTCACATTCCTCAGAAGGTCCATAACTTTCCCCTCCCTGACTGGCTGTCAAATGGGGTAGATCATGAACGTTGCGACTTCCTTCTCGGTTGGTCCTACCATATCATTTTCCAGGCAATGCTGCTCGATGCTGCGGGCGCGCTAATCCCGGGCATCATTTATGTGACTCACTTCTGACCGTCTTCAGCTACTAGTACTTTATGCTCTTGACAAGTCAGAGACATGCCTATTGGCTCCATAATGCGAACAGGCAAGGATGAGCGATGGTACAGAGCTCATCAATTGCTAGGCTTGAACACGCATTGATGCTCAGGATGTTCGTCAGTGCTCGTTAGAAATCAAGAAGTCAAATTTCCGCAGGTGCTAGCGCTCGTAACGTATCGATAAGTACTGGGGCTCAGCATCTCACACATCTGATGCGATACTTGGTGTTTTCCCAACAGTACAAGTACAAACGGGATGTGGTGTATTGGCCGGGGGTCGTGTTCGTGTGCGCCCGACTTTGAACGCCCCTACTATTCTGTCAATATACATCAATGGGGAAGCAGAAACACAACCCACTAGTGTGTTGCTGCGTGCAAATTTGACGGCCTCTTTGGGGCTAATCACCTTTATGATAGCACATTTTGGCACCAGTTGGCTGTTATTACAGGGCCCAAAGGGTGAGTCGTCGAGTGAAAATTTCATGCAAAGCAAACTGCTCCTGCTTACAATTGAAACGCATAGATCAAGTTCATCGCAGCACTCCCAATCATGGATGCAAGGCGCTTCCCTTGGTACACACGCACTGACAGACATGATAGATGTTGTCAGCGCAACAACAGCGGTGAAGAAGGAGAAACGCATTGTTTGTGCGAGGTGTATGAACCGCTGAGGGAGGCGCAAAAATTACTTGTGGACGGCAGGAAGCTCTGCTCTTATACTCGCGCGAAAACGACCTGTAGTGTTTAGCCAGGATTCTGTTTGGCTGAGTGGTTCAGGCAGAACCTATCGCTTCCAGTCATCTCTTGCCACAGTAGCGGAGCTAGTGACCCCTGCCAGCAGAACTTTGGAGCATTATATGTTCACAAATTCCATTGAAATCCAGGCCTATGGAAACGTAGTTCCACAGCTACTTTAAGTCGATGAGCAGCTTTCCTTTCACTCGTTTACATGTGGAGCCAGAAAACCAGAAGCACGCACCTGCTTCACTCATTTATTTGTGGAGTTGGGACGCTCTGCCAGTGAGACTCGCATGTTTCCTTCACCCTTGGTGTGTCACTCTCGTTGATGACTGGCCTTAACCTAACCTCCTTCTTCGACAGGCTCTCCGAGTCGCGGACTGCTTTAGTTGGCTATCTTTCTCAGTGCTTGACATCCGAAAGTCTGGCATCCCCGATGTCGTGATCGAGGATTTGTTGAGCGCCAACTCACATGTCTAACGTGTCTTTCATGAGGAAACTTACAGAGGCTTGTAGCTTGGATTATCGACGATTATGTTTCAGAGGTGCTAGATCTTTCATCTCCCAATGCATTAAGTAGAGAGTAAGTTCGCATACTCCCGGAGATTGTGGTTAACTCGATGTTTCAGCCTCAAGCCTATGGGATCTTTGATGGCCGAGCATCGTGAGGCTGCGGAAACTCGCTGCAGCGTTGAAGAAGTTATTCTGATTTTGGCATCTTGGAAAGAGCGCAAAGGTCAGCACACTTGTATTTTGTTTCGATGTGTTTCTGAGACATCGTCTAGTTTGCGGAGGGCAGCATTTTCATACAAGAATGCATCGGTACTCACCATGTGCTCACTGATGGTAGCGCTAGCGATTCCGGTATTGATGCAGACGAGATCTAACAGTGTTCCCGACATACCTGTAAATTGCCCACTGAGCTATTCCTGTCCATCACACCATGTCGTTACGCCAGGAGAGTCTATGATTATTATTATGTGAGTTGTGTTGATGCATTTCGACGTGATATTCTCCTTGTCATGAGCTCATCTCAGTGCAACACAAAATAGAACACATTGAAAATCGTTTTGCAGAATTTAATGAGGCGACTGGATGCAACGAAAGCATAGATATCTGGAATACATAGTCCCAGTACGTACCCTATGACACAAATACAGACTAATACAGGCCAGGCAGACCGCTGGTGACACCGATATCCAGAAGGAATAACTCTCTTCAGTTTGATTCGGACACTACTCCTTCCCAGTTTTGGCTTAGAGCCTTGGTTAATTGCGATTCAGCATACTATACCCTCGAGGCGGCGATCTGGATGTGTTGCTGCAAGCAGGAGTTCGTGCGCTACTACCATGGCCCATCCTGCGAGTTGAGACTGGAGCTGGAGCTGTGATTGAGAATCGTTGATCAATTTGCATACATACGAAATAATTGATGAGACACATACGCAAAATCTTTTCCAACGTAAAATGAACATCGATTGAGCAGCGCAGCCGAGAAGTTTCCTGGATTCAATGCCGGATATCGATAGGCACCAGTGGAGGTTCAGTTCCCATGGATATAGATGAGCATTCGGATGACCACCCTTGATATGCGCAATAACCTACCTATCAGCGTCACTGCTCATGCCCTGTCAAAATGACATCTGGAGTCCAAACGTAGACCTGAAGAAACGTGTGGGGTGGAGTGGAGTGGAGTGGAGAGGAAGCATCCTGTCTATTGGTTGTCACAGTCGTCAACGTAATCCCCATATGTAGGAAGATGGACATAGCGAGGTCAGCTAAGCAGAGCGCTTCGTTGGCACAGCAAGTTAGTTGCTGTGAGGCAAACGCGAGGATAACACGTTGGACACAGCTTTTAGGAAGGGCATGAGCGAACCAGTGCCAAGTGTCCTCAACTTCCAACCAAACACCCATTTATCTCTGGCGCTCGACACTGGACTCGTCTGAAACATTCCTCCCGTGAGTGATACTGTAGGCTCTTCGAACAGATAAAGCTAATGACATGCTTACCAGCGGTTTCAGATACCACAAAGACCTGTCGCGCATTGTCGAATTTCACAGGACCTGCATCCAGTGTCTGTCTTGTAAGTGAGGATTGAATCCTGTAAGCACATTGTCTCGTGAGTTTATGTAGTTCTGAAGCATCAAATAGGAAAAAAAAACAGATATTTGAACCCACCAGGACATAGTTGAGACTCTGAGCGCGGACCATGTCTTCCTCCACTAGTAAGAAGCCTGCAATTGCGCCAAGCCAGACGATGCGAGGTCATACCGACTGGGTAAAGGGAGTTGCGCACTTGCCTGGCGGACGACGCATCATCACGTGTTCGGTGGATGGCTCACTCCGACTATGGAACTTAAAGAGCGGGGCACAGATAGGCGAGGGCTGGCGAGACGAGAATGACGGAGTGTGGTCCATGGCATTGTCTCCGAATGGTGAGATAGTTGCAAGTGGATGCGATGACGGAAAAGTGAGGTTGTGGGACATTGGGACGAGGAAGGTCATGGGCAAATGGACAGGACACAGCATGTTAGTGTGCGCATTGTGCTGGAGTGCAGATGGTGAGCGAGTAGCGAGTGGATCCTGGGATGGGACAGCAAGAGTCTGGGATGTCAAGAGGCGCGAAAATATCCTGACAATCAAAACCGGGCATGAATGGGTGTATGCGGTAACGTACTCGCCTGACTCATCAAAACTTGCAACGGGTGGACGCAAAGAAAACGCAGTCAAAATCTGGGATGCCAAGACGGGCGAGCTTCTCAACACACTCAAACACGATTACATGGTTTTCAGCTTGGCATGGACGTCGGACGGGAAGAAACTTATCTCCGGTTCATTACGCCTGATTAGGATATTCGACACTGCCACTTGGAAGCAGATTGCCGTCATCGAAGGTCACACACTCCCTGTCAAAGCCATTTCCCTGTCTTCAAACGACCGCCTCCTTGTAAGTGCATCAGATGATAAAACAGCGCGTCTATGGAATCTCGATACAAATCTCCTTGTCGGTCCACCCCTCCACCATGAAGAATCTTTGCGCTCCGCGGCCCTTTCCCAAGATGGAAAGGTGCTACTCACTGGTTGCGAAAACAAAAACGCATACACGTGGGACATTCACGCCATCCTCAAAAAAGCCGGCCTTGAGGACCTCCTCCCGTCTACTCCTAATGTAACTTCTTTACTTTTTCATTAAAGACTACCCTAATGTTCCACTCGCAGGTCCCAACTCAAAAACTATTAATAAATGTACGTGAGATGTTCCTTAATCTTTTCAACCACCTCAAGGTTGTCGCTCTAGAGTAATGCTACGCGACGTCCACCTATTCAAGCCCGTCGAATACCACAGGGCTTTTTCGATGGTGTGCAAAATGGTGCCCAGGTGAGTCGTCTGCATTTTGACTGGTTCTCGTTCTCACCTCTGTGCTTTCAGTCCTCTGCAACACACGGTACCCATTCTCGTCCTCGCAGTACCCAAGCGCCACTTCTCGATCGCTTCGCGTCGCTCTTCCGCCACTCTCATGCCGATGGAGCAATTGAACTCCAGCAACGTCCAACACGGTCCATCTTCTCTCGACGACCTCCTACTGTCGAAGTGTCTGCAGTAAGGGACAAACAGGTATGTATTCCTTCCAGTGCGTTTCTAATTATTGTTCAATCATTTCATGTCAGTCGCTGGCTGTCGCCCGCCGGCCCGAACGTGATAGGGCGACTCAGACACAGCAACAGCAATCTCAATCGCACGGCCAGGGATCGTCAACAACACCCCATGCTCCAGGCACTAATGCTGCCACACCAGGTGTAAGACCTACCAATCCACGACTTGTACGACTGTTGGCTCATCTGGTGCTCTTTCTCTGCTGCACATCCGCTCAACGTGCTGGCGCCAATGCACAACCAACACAATCGCAAGGACACTCGCAGACCCAACCCCAGGCTCAGGCGTCATCATCACAGACTCAGCCTACCGCTCCCTCCACGTCCGCGACACCTCCTGCTCCTGATGCTCATACTACCGCGCCAGGTTCAGCAAGCGTGCAGCCAAGCCCCCTGCCATTGCGGACCCGTTTTGTTCTTTTTCTCTGCTGTGCATCTCTCCCGCATGCAGACGGACATTAGCACAGCATCGTCTGCACGCATATCTCATCTTTGAATCTTATTGTTGTTGTTTTGTGTATGTTCACTGTGTGTATACAATTTCACAGCTTCCTCAATCTCGTGCTCGTTTCAACGCTGTCGTTAAGCCTAGCAGTTGCTAGCATATGTCCCGGTTACCAATCAAGATGCTGCACATTTCGTGTCCTAGTCAACCCGTCCTGATGTGTCTGGATGCCCACAATTCGAGCAACGGCGAGGCTCCGAAGCATCAGGATATAGACGCTCACATGACAGCCTCACCACCGATGGTCTATAACTTTCCCCTCCCTGACTTGCTGTCAAATGGGGTAGATCCTGAATGTTGCGACTTTCCTCTCGGTCGGTCCTAATATTGACAGTCTTCAGGTACGTTAAAGTGCTTTATGCTCTTGACAACTCAGAGACCTGCCTATTGGCTCAGCGATGCGAACAGGCAAGGATGAGTGATGATACAGAACAAGTCAATTACTAGGCGTGAACACGTGTCGATGCTCAGGGCGTTGGTGAGTGCTCGCTGGACTGTAGCGGCAAGTAACAAGTAGAACGTCCGCAGGCGCTGGCGCTGGTGATAAATCGATAAGTACTGGAACTCAACGCTTCACACATTTGACGCCATACTTAGTGTTGTACCAACAGTTATCATTTGCCCCAGTACAAAACGGGCAGCGGTATATGAATTGGTCGGGGGTCGTGTGCGTATGCGCCCAACTTTTAACATCCCTACTATTCTTTCAACAAATACCAATTGTAAAGCGGAAGCACAACCCACCAGTGTTGCTACGTGCAAATTTAACCGTTCACATTATAGCAAATTTTGTCGTTCTCCGGCTGTTATTACGAGGCCCAGAGGGTGAGTCGTCAAGTGAAAATTTATGCAAAGCAAAATGCTCCTACTTACAGTTAAGAAGCACGTATCATATTTATTGCAGCAGTCCTTGTCATGCTGGCAAGGCAAATATTCAGGCACACAATATTTTACTGCACTGACAGACATTATGGATGTTGTCAGCGCAATAATGATGGCGAAGAAGGAGGAACGCATTGTGTGCGCGAGGTGGTATGAGCTGCTGAGGGAGGTGACTATTTTCCTTGTGGACGGTAGGAAGATGACTTTACTCTTATACTCGCGACAATGACATTGAGTGTTTAGCCAGAATTCCGTTTGGCAGAATGGTTCTGGTAGAACCTACCCCTGCCAGCGGAACTTTACAGCATTATATATTCACAACTTCAATTGAATTCCAGGCCCATGGAAACCAGCTACTTCAAGTCGATGAGCAGCTTTCCTTTCACTCGTTTACTTGTGGAGCCAGAAAATCAAAAGCATCCACCTGCTTCACTCATTTGTTTGTGGAGTTGGGATGCTCTGCCAGTGAGACTCACATGTTCTCTTCACCCTTGGTGTGCCACCTTCGATGATGACTGACCTTAACCTTACCCCTTTCTTCGACAGCCTCTTGCAGTCGCGGACTGCTTTGGTCGGTTATTTTTTCTCAGTGCTTGACATCTGAATATCTGGGATCCCCGACGTCGTGATCGAGGACCTGTTGAGCGCCATCTCATATGCGTCTTTCATAAGGAAACTTAAAGTGGCAGCGTCACCACCGAAGGATCATAACTTTCCCTCCCCGACTGGCTGTCAATTGGGATAGATCTTGAACATTGCGACTTTCTTCTCGGTCGGTCCTACTACAGACAGTCTTCAGCTACAGTTTTAAAAGTACTTTATGCTCTTCACATCTGGGAGATGTGGCTGTAGGTTCCATGGATGCAAGGTACAGAACACGTCACTTACTAGGCATGAACACGTGTCGATGCTCAGGGCGCTCGTGAGTGCTCTCTGGGCTGTAGCGGGAATTAACAAGGAGAACATCCGCAGGCCCTGGCGCTGGTGATGTATCGATAAGTACTGGAGCTCAACGCTTCACACATTTGACGCGATACTTAGTGTTGTACCAACAGTTATCATTTGTTCAAGTACAAAACGGACGAGGTCTGTTGGCCGGGGGTCGTGTGCGTATGCGGCCAACTTTGTACGACCCTATGATTCTATCAACAAACACCAATGGGAAAGCAGAAACACAACCCACCAGTGTGTTGCTACGCGCAAATTAACGGCCTCTTCGTGGCTAATCAGTCATCACCTTTGTGATAGCAAATTTTGCCACCATCCGGCTGTTATTACGAGGCGCAAAGGGTGAGTCGTCAAGTGAAAATTTTATGCAAAGCAAACTGCTTTTACTTACAATTGTGTAGCATGTATCAAGTGGATTGCAGCAGTCCCTGTCATTGTTGCAAGGTGCTAATGACTTCACACAATCACATGCACTGACAGACAACATAGATGTTGTCAGCGCAACAATGATGGCGAAGAAGGAGGAACGCATTTTGTGCGAGGTGGTATGAGCTGCTGAGGGAGGTGCAAAATTTCCTTGTGGACGGTAGGAAGATAACTTTACTCTTATACTCGCGACAATGACCTTTAGTGTTTAGCCAGGATTCTGTTTGGCAGAATGGTTTAGGCAGAACCTATCCCTGACATCCAGTCATCTCGTGCCACTGAGGCTGAGCTAGTGACACCTGCCAGCAGAACTGTACAGCATTACAGGTTTATAACTTTAGCTTAAATAGAGGCCCATGGAAACCATGGCTACTTTGACGTCGGTTAGCAGCTTTCCCTTCACTCGTTTACTTATGGAGCCAAAAAAAAACGATGCCTCCACCTGTTCCACTCATTTGTTTGTAGAGTTGGAAACATGGAAGCTCGACTGCTTCAAACAGCTCTACAGTAAGTCAATACCAAGTCAATACCGTGATATATCACATTCCGGCAAGTCTGGTAAGCCTAGCATCACAGTCCACTCAACAACGGTATGCGGCCACCTTGGAAACACGCTGTCGATTTTTACTGGTGGGACGCTCTGCCAGTGACGCTCGCATGTTCCCTTCAACCTTGGTGTGCCACTTTCGTTGATGACTGACCTTAATCTTACCCACTTCTTCGACAGGCTCTCCGAGTCGCGGACTGCTTTAGTTGGCTAACTTTCTCAGCACTTAGCATAAAACTTTATCCCAGTGTCTATATCGCGTCGAACAGCCATCGACTCCATGGAAATACACGCGCAGTATACACTCCTCTTCTCTCCCTCTGGACTAAACCCCTCACATCTCTACCTCCGTTATTTCTGTTCAACTCATTCTACCCATCACTCTGCCCATTTTCTATCCTCGGCGTTTTATCTCATCGCACTAGGCAATTTAAAAGGCAAATCTATCAAACTTAAAAATGGGTTACTCCACATCACTTCCGTATCCGTTCTGAGACCCTCACTCTATCTACAATCACCATGGGGAAATCTTCGGGTCCCTTCTGAGCGCATACCCAGAGGTATTCATACTTCCATCAAGATTGATCCGAAGAGTCACTAGGAATCGCTCATCAAGTTATCATCCGCTGTATCTGTATTGTGGGGCAGTACTTACTGTGACCCCGTAAAGTTCGTGTTGTTTTGAGGACGCGATTCAAGGACTGATTTATGGTTTCTAGATCATCACATGCATCACCCACATTATTAGTAGAGATCAGGGTGTCCTATCAGTTCGACTGAATGCTATGCAGTGGAGAAGTCGTTGCGAAACCTCAAGCTCACAAACAGAAAGCCTGACATGCAGGCTATCCTCAGGGATGAAGTGAAAGCGGCGATGGGTATGATGTCCGTTAGTGGTCAGTTTTTGCCTCCATATGCTGCAGATCATGGTGACACTTACTCTTTTTTCAGTGTGGCTCACAGGGCATAACTCGATCTGTTCGTAGTGCTCTTTAGTTCCCAGTGTCGAGCGCCCTCTCGGTGTAGCTAACTCCACAGGGTTTCTTGGTGACGCTACGCATGTCTGCGCCAATCCAGAGTCACCCGTGTGATGTTGACAAGTAAGAGCACTTGGTTACGAGCATCAAAAGTAAGAAGGATTCCGACGCAATTGATGAAGGAACAGGTAGGGGAAGGAAAGTCTGCACAACTCACAGCCGTAGTTCAAGACCGGACCCGCCCACCAATTAATTGTCACATCATCGTTTTGGTGTTCAGCACGATGCGAACACTAGTGCGCTGCAGACAAAAAAAGTCAGGATGTACGCATAGTTTAGTACTGCCAGACAAGCTAATGCTCATCATAAAAACGACAGCATTACTGACACATTAAGGCTTCGAAGCTCTTTCGACTTAACTTTCTTGGAAAGAAGGATCTGCGATAGTGACCCATAGAATCTGTTCGTCAGTCAATCCACTCTCCGTCATAACCTGCTCCTTCCAACTGTGGTCTTTAGGTTATTCTTCAAAGATGGAATAGTTGAACGGAGTTGAATAAGGGTAATGTTTCTCCCTTCGCGTCATGATGAGAACATGTTCTCCGTCAATGGCAGGATAGCTGGTAGAGATCATCCATCCATCGTTCGGCGAACCACTTTCTGAGTGCGGTGCAAAAATCTGTGTCGCCTAGATGCTCGTGCTCGAATCCTAATTTCTGGAACCAGACGCGTACGAGCTCGGGAGTAAACACGTATCCGCCTATTTTGTACACCATAACGGCACCGCCAGCAGAAACTAAATAAGAAGACAAGTTTTAAGGACATGACCAGATTGTGAACTCACTGATAGTGACAAAGTTGTAGTCGCGAGGTTGGGTAAAAAAAGGGATTTTGTCGACTCCCTGCCTTCAGGAGCAACCTCCACGTGGGAGTGCATACTAGCCAAGTGTGGCAGAGGGGTTTAGAGCGGTACGGGTAGAGTTTGAGTTTCGGGAGCAGTAGCTGAACCAGCTATCGTAGAGCCTCGCCCACTTCAACCATGTGCATTGTGCGCAGTACTACTTGTGAGGCTCCACATGATTCAGACGATCACTAGCAGTCTTGAACCCATCTCGATGATTTGTTCCTACATATAACCTCTCTGCAATAGACAGCGTCTATCTACAGTCGTCATAGATCGCCATCCCACAGATCAGTCAACCTTACCACTGGCGTCGTTCAGTATGTCTCAAACTTCTTGCAAGTCTCCGTTGACTATTGGTACGATCCGTCCTTTTGCTTCTTTGCCTCTCTTAATTCTTCCCTCAGAACGCCTAGCCTCTTTTTCAACCAATTTCTATCCGCGGAATCTAGTCGCCTTTGCCTGTGTATGACACTAGTGGATCTAGCCTGAGTTCATTATTGGTGCGTCGCAGTGCCTCCCTCCCTGACGGATTTTCGAGGTTTATGCACTTGAGTATGCACCATTCCTGGATTACAGACACCGCAAGATCTAGTGAATATACGCACAGACTTTTGAAACTCTCACTTCCAAACTTCGCTCTCTCAATACAGTACCCCGATGTCACCTGCTGCACCAAATCCTATTCCTGTTCTCAGATCAGTCGTTCTTAATGTCTTGGTCGTTGATGACACTCCACATTTCGAACAGATCCCAGGATCGTGCTCAGAGCTTCACTCTTCATGTTCGTACCTTGGTCAAGTTGTGTATTCATTGTTAATATTAATGTTCTCGAGAAATGTCATCAATATTCCATTCCTTTCGGCAGTGACTGAAATTGGAGTCGCAGCGTTATCACCTCCGATATTCGCTAGAAGGCTTTTCTAAGTTGCTGTCGTGCTTTTCGAGCAGATCAAAAGGGTTTCTGTTCGAAGTTTAACTTTCCAGGTTCGTACCTTGTGATTGCATGATCTTTGGTGTTATCCCGGAATTATACCTTTCGTTTCGTCTGAAATCGGCGTTGCAATGATATCACCTTTCGTAGCTTCTTGCGAATTTGTCAGAAGTCATGGCAGATGGCAGCGCTGCGTTTCGAACGGATGATAGGGTCGTTCTTCAAAACTTTACTCTCCAGGACCTGCACGTCATTGCCCATACACTTGTGTCGGGAATTTTTATCTCGAGAATTTCGTCGATGTGCGATATGATCGAAACATGCACATGCGTGAAGGCGAGGCGGCTTGTGGGATCTGGGTATCGAGATTGAATCGCGGATCTGTTGAGGTGAGTATCCAGTCAATACTGCAGCTGTCACACGGTGACCTGTAACTGGGCCAGTGTTGCACTGTTCCCAATTGCTTATGGGACATTTGCTACTATCTGCTTCATATAGCGTATTAGCCTGAGTATACCCTACATAGGAGAGGACACCCGCCTGATGCATTTTTCTCCACTCATCTTTGTACTGATACTTCTCTAGATCATGGATTTTGTTCCCCTTGGTCCGCTACGTGATTATTTCGGAAGCCTGCGCTGATCCTCCCATTGCGACTGAAACGAACCTTGATTCTTTGGCACAATGTCTGGGACTGGTGACTTCCTTGGGCCATATTCCTCCACCTCCATGCATTGCTCTACGCCAGCATCATGGGTGCCCGATCTCGATGTATCTCGATCGAGCCTTTACGAGGCAATGGTACCGGTCATGCGAATGCTGAATCGCACACGAAAGCAAAGAGTTGCGTGGCTTTTCTCATTTTTTTCGACATTGGAGCCTTGTTCTTCACCAACAGAACGATCTTTTTATCTAAAAAATGCAAGAATCATTGCTTGAAGTTCGTACACACATGCATGATTTGCGCACCATGAATTAAATCCGGCATCATTCTCGAACTGGAAGGTAAACAAGCGCACACTGCCACACTGATTGTTGAATATCATCAGCACTGTGGACTTTCCACAATTGAATTGTGGACGCGCAGTGCCAATATGCTTATAAAGCACAAACCTCTCAGTCAGTTTCTGTTCTATACCTTGTCAATCACACCCTCGAGTCACTTAAGAGCGTTCACTAGCACTACTTACTCTTGCCTCTCTATCACGAACATGCCTTCTGTTCTTTCGAAACTGTCTGGAGCTTTTCAGGTAAGTCCATATACTCAGATCCCATTGTCTTTCTAAGATCGTGACTCCTCAGCAGAATGGGCTTTTCGCAAACCGACGTGTTAGACCTACCCTCCCACGTGTAGCGTATAGAAATCGAAGCCAGTGCTACGGATACGCAGTCTCTTCTGAATGGCTCATGCAGTTCGCGGAGCAACACTACCCAGGGGAGTTGCCCGACCGGAGTCACATCGACTACGAAGAAATCGCTACAACGCGAGCCCACGAGCTCCTTGCATCTCGGTCGGGTATCTATTACTTAGACTACAGGAGGTGTTTTAATCCCGCGCCTGGTGGCATCATCCCTCGGGAGTGGATCGCTTTGGTTGAAGGGGAATATGACGATGAACCCGACGAGGTAGTGGACGCCATTAAAGTTGACACCATTCAGGTGTTTTATGTGTGCTCGGATAGAGCAGATTTTGAATGGCGTCCCACGAGGAAGCAGCTCAACTCCTTGACGAAGTTGATCGGGCATCCACCGAAATGGTGGACGGCTTGTGGGTGGGGGGGACCTTGAGTAGGAGTAGGGGTTTTTGGAATGGGTTTTCGGAATGAAATTTGTCTCTTTCATCGTATGCTCTATGCCATGTATGTAATGCACATGCGTCTCATGATTTCATGTAGTTCAGAGTGAAGTGTAGCAAGCTAGTAGTACTGAATGTAACCACAATTGACGAGAACGCACCGTGACAACTTCAACGATAAGTTCATGAGGGGCAAACAATGTATTCTCGGCCAGCTCAGTGATAAATTGAGCAGTGCATTGACGGATAGGCAAAATAATTTAAATGTCGAGGCTTGAGGTGAGAAGTCATACATTTGCTATACTCGCGACACTATCACCATTGCTCGCCGACAATGGTAATGAAATGAAATTTTTTTGAAACTCACGGAACATCAAGATGGGTATTGGAGAGAAGACATCTTGAGATGAACCTCATGCAGGCCCCTTTGCCTCCTTCTCACTATGCTCCTTGTCTAACTCGTCGTCGTCGCCGTCGTCATCGTCATCATCGACATAATTTGTTATCCCCCACAACATCTTATAAAGTCGCGAATAGAACGGCGAGGGTAGGATAGAAGCAAACAGGCACACAAAAAGTAGCGCGAAAGTTGCTCCAGTGAACATCCTAGCTGAAGTCGAAGAAGACAGGAAGCCCGTCACAGAGATGGCTGTTCAAGACTGATCAGGTATAGTATGGTTCGGCGGAGGACAAGAGCCGCACCGAAGATGAGCAGTAGTAGAGACATGCCGAAAATATAAACTGGAATTGACAGAACAATGATATGACATAGGAATAGCCATCGATTTCGTTTCAAAACCTGTTTAGCGTCAGTACCTGTTTGCGTGGTTCTACGGGGCACTTACTTTGAAGGTTTTCTGTTTTCGATAACTGTGCCCTACGACAGAGGTATACAGTTGAGATAACAAACCGAACAGCGAGAATACCAAAGACTCCGATAGGAGTGTATACGGTCTACTAGCACTGTAGTCAATCTCTTTCACCGGGGGCGGAGTAGACATAAAGATTGCGACAGTCGTAAGGAGCAATCCTTGCTATCAAAAACGGTAAGGAAAGTTGTGGTGCTGGAAAACATGCCGACATACCACAGTACTCAATTGATTGATTTGAGTGAGGTATAGAGTATGGAATTTTTCCCAACCATTAGGCTCTCGGAAGATCTTCCACATAAAATCCAAATCCGAGTGAAGCGTCAGACAAAAGCACATGATGTGGAAGATCAAACGCGGGAAAGGGGATGAAGGGGGCCGCCATCGAGTAGGGATGGGCTTGGGTTGCTTCGTGCATATCACATTGCGAGATCTGTGTATGCATGGGGTGTTATTGTGAGCATCCAGCGTTTGAGAGCACTTGAGGGTGTCGCATGGGCCGACATCAGACATGATGGTCGGGGGTAAACAAGATAAATGGATGGTGGGTATTTGAAGTGTTTGGTGCCGGTGCACAGACACACATATACATCATTCGTTAGAGCGGCACACAGCAATGATAGCATGGGGACGCGCTATAAAACGCCAGTTTGACCAATCATAGGTGCATGCAAAGATAGTCGTGCAGCTAGTATCTCAGGAATTTGGAATGATGGCCGCTGAGCGCTGTGACTCGTCGTGCGGCTGCGGTCTGGCATGAGAATCGAAAATTGCACCCATGGTGAATACATACAATTGCATACTCGTCGAGACAAGCTTGTGCAAGCACGCGAAATGAATGAAGCGTCGAAAGGTACGGCACCAACCGCAGTCTACAGACTCGCTTACATGTGGGTAAGCGCGCGAAAATGAATGACGTGCCCAAAAGTAAAGGCACACAAGCACTGATATATATGTACGTACCTGTCAGAGATGTAGATACATAAATAAGTGAACGAGACGCACCTATATCGCACGAACGAATACGAACGAATGTAAATTTATCCGGAACAAATGAAAACGTGTACAGGACAATGAATGCAAGTGCAAACAAGCATTACGCTCAGGTGACCAGCGGAAGATCGGACAAACAAGAACACCAGAAACAAACATATTCAGACACGGACGAGCACAAAAAATGTATCCAAGAGAAAAAGAATGGCAAAAAGACAAAGGAAAGTGGGGGGCCCACTGTCCTTCACTTGCAACAATTAGCATTATCAAGGTCTATACATTGCATGAGGCACACGAGAAAACAAGATTGACGACGTACTGAAAGACATAACGAAAAAGATATAAGTGCGAATTACTGGAATTAAAGATGAAGTAGTTATGCATATGTTGCAATGCTTGCTCCATTAACGACCATTGGCGTGTGATGGAGATGCACAGCAAAGAAACAGCACAATTTCAGCCCACCATTGGATGGGTGGCGGTTGTGCGGCTGCTGTACCTGGAGCAGGTGTCACAGGTGCTAAGGCATCAGCAGGCTGAGTGTGCGATGACAACGCTTGGGCTTGGGCGTCCAGTTTAGCTTGCTCACATGCTCGTTTTGCTTTCTCGAACTGTGGCCCCCGAGCAACAACCAAAGCCTGAACAGAAATCATTGAACCACAGTGATTATAAACGCACCAAGGGTACATACCTGCCTGTCCCGCACTGCAGCAACTTCGACAACACGAGGACGGCTTGGGCGTTGCGTGAGTTCGATTTTCTCGTTGGTGTGGTGTTGAGAGCGGAAGAGTGAGGACAGTCGGCTGATGAGTGCATCCGGACGTGAATTCAAACGCGTCGTGGGATGGGTTTCGGCTTCGTCGTCAGTGTTGAGTCGAGATCGGGGGGAAAGCGAAGAAAGGCGAGCTAAGAGTACACGTGAATCTGACTGCGAAGACCTGGAAGGTGGCTGAAGTTCATCCTGTGCATCATTTGCAGGTGGATATCTGTGTATCAAGGACGGCAAACGAGCGAGGGGTGCGTATAAATGGAACGCCCAAGACTTTGATGGTTGTGGAGGTTTGGTCACTTTATCATTTTTGAATCGAAAGCGGTGGAGGAGAGAGGAAAAGCGAGCAAGGAGCGCATTTACAGAAGGATGATAGTGTGTGCTGCCGATTGGGGAGGACTGAGAGCAAGGGTCTAGATAAAACTAAGCACTTGAATTATTTATTACGCACATCGACATCGGCTTCCATGCTGGCAAAAAACCCTAGTGGGAGGTCATCGACACTGCCAAACTGGCCAGGACATTGCGTAGCATCAGCCTGGAATGTTACTGTTATAATAATCGAGAAGGATTGAAGGCACGACACGTACTTCCAAGAATGACTTGTCACTGAGCGAAGAGCGGGCTGTGTGTTGTATTCCTGAATCATCATGAGGTGCTATCTGTTTTTGAGTGTCTTTTGGTGCCTAATAACGGCAGGCATTGTCAGTGAGAGAATACCTGATGTATTGACACTCACAATATTGGTACCAACGGAAATTGGGTCGTCAAAGCCAGCTTCTTCGAGGATGGAGTGAACGTCCCATGAGTATGTGGTATTTTTGCAAGCAGTGACAAGCACCTTTCCATCAGGGGAAAGGGCTGCTGAGCGCAAACGGTGGTCGTGGTGGAGGGGTGGACCGACGGGGAGGTTTGTGTCGAGATTCCATAGACGCGCTGTGCCATCATATGATGCACTTGCAAAAAGGCGGTTGTTTGGAGACAAGGAAATGGAGGTGACAAACCATGTGTGACCTTTAAGGACGGCGATCTGCTGCCAAGTGGCAGTGTCGAATATCCTAATCAAGCCAAATGATCCGGACATAAGCTTGAAGCTTCCCGTCCGAAGTCCATGCCAAGCTGCGAACAGTGCAAAGCGGGCCATCGTATTTGGGTGTGTTGAGAAGCTCGCCTGTCTTTGCATCCCAGATTTTTACTGCTTTGTCTTTGTCTCCACCGGTACCCGTTGCAAGTTTTGAGGAGTCAGGCGAGTACATCACCACATACACCCAATTGTGGCCGGTTTTGATTGCCAGGATAGTTCTGCCGCTGTTGACATTCCAGATTCTTGTTGTTCCATCCCAGGATCCACTCGCTACTCGCTCACCATCTGCACTCCAACACAACGTGCACACAACCCCTGTGTGGGCTGTCCATTTGGCAATGACCTTCCTTGTCTCGACATTCCACAACCTTACTTTCCCGTCATTGCCTCCACTTGCAACTATCTTACCATTTGGAGATAATGCCATGGATCGCAATCCTGCACTATTCTCATCCCGCCAGCCCTCACCTATCTGTACACCGCTCTCGAGGTCCCATGGTCGAAGTGAGCCGTCCGCCGAACATGTAATAATTTGTCGTTTGCCAGGGATGTGCACAACACTGCGTACGTGCCCAGTATGGCCTCGCATCGTCTGGCATGGTGTGATCACCGGCATCTTATCAATGGGGAAAGACAAGGGCTGCGCTCGGAGGCTCGACTACAGTAGATCGTGTACACCGCTGTGATGTTGGAATCAGTCCAGGTTATCCGGTAATGATGATGACGGGTGGTGAGTCCACGAGTCTCCTTTCAGCTTGATGCTTGTTAGAGCCATACAATATTACTGTCGAAATAGTCTGCTTACGAGATTCAACCTCACCCACAAGATGGACAATGTATGCAGGTGCTGTGAAATTTGAGAACGCGCAAGAGATCTTTGCGGGTATCCGAAGTCACTGGTAAGCAAGCCGCCAGCTTTAACCGACACAACAGTATCACTCACGGGAAGCGCCGTTCAGATGAGCCCAGTGCACGATCACAAGCAATCAACGAGTGTCTAGTTGGGAGTTAAGAAAGTTGGGCAGCCGTTCGTTCACAGTCTTATTGCTGTATAGAATTGCTGTGTGGCCAAAGCGCTCAAGCCTGTGACTGGCGATACGTGCATCTCCCCAAGGGCTACGTTGACGCCTGTAACAAATATTTGCAATGTCTTGTGCTCCCTCGCCATTCCGCACATTTCTTCCGGCCGATGTTCGAACTCTAGCATACACCGAACATTCTAATCTCAACGGTGGCAAATATTTAATGTTTTTAGACCTCAGCACTTGGCGTCAGAAGCATTCAAAGGTTGGAATGTTCAAATCGAATTCAATGGCAAGCAAGTTTAATCAGGGCGTGCACCAAAAGGCTAAGCGAAAGTGGTTGTTGCCGAAACACGCATGTCTGCACTTGTGTGGCTTGGTGAGAGGAGGGAGAAAGACGTAGATGAGTGTCTACTTGAGAGTGGTTGAGACTATGAAAGGTTCTCAGTGTCGGTTCCATATGATATTGATATCAACTGTTTGTGCATCAGTTGGCGTTCAAAACGAAACTGCAACGAAGAAAGAATGCTGTATTATATGAAGCGTATCGTACCATTCAGACATCAGAGCGGGACGACTGGTGTACAAAATGTATACCGGAATTTGCAGCCAAGACTGCCTCTAGCGACTGCTTGAGATAAAAACCGAGGGTCCACGGTGTAGCATTGAAATCAATCTGACATTGAGAATGTATGAAATAAGATGCACGCACTCAACTTGAACAAAGAGATTCCAATAATTACCAATGAACCGAATGCAAATATGAGATAGACGTCGATGCTGTAGTGTTAGTGCCCATCTGCATGCGGGGGAGACGCGCAGCAGAGAAAAAGAACGAAACGGGCCCGCAACGGAAGGGGGTGTGCCTGCCCGCTGGCCGCGCCTGGCACGGTAGGATTTGTATTGAGAGCATTAGGTGTCACGGACGTGGAGGAGGCGGCAGGCTGAGTTTGCGATGATGACGCCAGTTATCTGCGCCCGATTCAAGTTGGATCGTGTACGGACGGTGATAATCCGCCACAATAGTGGAACAGGAATGCCAGAAAAAGGCGACGGGATGGAAGGGTCTGAAATTCCATAACCCGTAAGGATTGTGTTGGGCCGACCAGTCGCTGTCGCTTAAACTTGTAGGGCAAGACACACTGAGATTCCTTTCAGTGGATACTTGGCTACGTACCTATTTCAAAAGACGCCCAGCCCCAGTAAAGTAAAACTGTGTGAGTCTGCTTGGATGGTTCATATACTGCGACGTTCTTCGCGACCATATATCGCAGCCGTCAAAGACGAGGTGTGATTCGACCTATAACACCAATGACATGTGACACGTCAAGTCTTCGTAAAATACGAATTGAAAAATTTATCATCGCATTGCGGATAATTTCATTCCAGTTGCCAGACCTTCCTCCGGTCCCTCGATCCGAAAAATAATTAGTTTAATTGTCTATGCCGTGCGATCAGGCAGATCCATTGCTCGGCGAGGTGAACTTGGGGTGTTTGGGTTGGTTTTGGTGCTCGTGACTGACTAGCAAATCCAGTCAGTGGTCAAGTCAGAAATCCTTCATGTCGGTGAGTGGATCAATTTGTCAGTACTATCTTAATGGGGCACGGCAGAAGCCTAGGCGGCGTGGAAAAAGCATGTGATGATCCATCGCAGCAAGCCACTGTCACGGTTCAACTTACAACTACACTGAAATCTCGCTCGGGCAGCCTATGATGATCTGTAAGTACTCAATCCTCGAATTTCTGCTCACTCCAGCGTGTTTTTAGCTTATCAACGAGACACAGCTTTCGGGAGCAGTTCTGATCTTTAATGACTCCTACTCACCAATTTGCTAACTTGACTTCCCCGTCAAGTCGGCCTCTTGGTGAGTTTCGTAGATTGTATTGCCTCTTCTGATCTTCTACCAAGGCAGAAGTTTTGCATCGTATCATTTAGGAACGACCATCTTTTATTTGGTCTGCTCACGAGACTCGGGACTACGTATCGTTAACGTTGGTTCCATAATCAATATTATTAGTTCAACCTCTCAGGGCGAGCCAGGAACTGCCACGTCAGCTGTTCTAGTGAGCCGTGGAACGAGTGCGGACCCGGGACGACGCATTTAGGACGACTCATGACTCGTACAGCAACTGCGGAATGCTACCCACGGTCAGTCTGTGACTATAAGAACCTTCCCTTTGGTGATTCACCTCTCTTCCCAGACAATCACGAACACATCACAAACTTTTTTAAACAATAATCATGAGCAACCCTCCACGAGGCAGAGGCGGTCCCCGAGGCGGCTACCATGGTGGCCCTCGCGGGGGTGCTGGTGAGTTCAGTGGAGGAAGAGGCTCTGGTACGAGGAGCGGATATGGCGGTGGTTCCAGAGGGGGAGTACCAGGAGATTTGATCTTCCGGGGCCCTGCGTCTGTAGACCAACGTCTTGCTACCTTGGATCAGCTAGTCTCTTCCTTCAAGGAACTTGCCTTCAACCCTGAACGCCCTCACCGGCCTGGCTTTGGTACCCTTGGCCGTCCAATCACATTACGTACCAATTTCTTTCCTATCAAACTCTCCAAAGGACCCATTTACGACTACCATGTCGAGATTACCCCGTCCACAGACATAAAGCGCATTCGTGCACGCCTTTTTGATCTTCTCGAACAAAGCAACCAACAGGACTGGGCAGAGTTTGTGTCGTTCATCTCTCACGACAGCAGCCAGAGGCTTGTATCGAAAAAGAAGTTGCCTCAGCCCCTTGACGTGCAAGTCCAGTATTACGAGGAAGGGGAAGCCGGTCCCAACGCTAGATCTAAGACGTATACATTTGCAATTATCCACACGGCTGACTTGGATATCGGACAGCTCACTAAGTGAATTTCGGAAAGCTGTCCCATCTTTCTCGCGTTAATTCATGATTTTGCAGGTATCTCAGCGGCAATATCGAGTCACGGGACTACGACGTCCAGCCACTAGTATCTGCTGTGAATCTTGTGCTTCAAACGCACGCAGCGCGTACCGGTGTCCGTGTGGGCAAGAATCGCTACTTCTTCCCCTCGCAAGAGCGCTTTGAGCTCGCACTTGGCATAGAGGGCGTGAAAGGCTTCTTCACGTCCGCCAGACCTGCATACAACGAACTCATGGTGAACGTCGGTGTCTGTATGACTGCCTTCTACAAGCCAGGCAACCTTGCCGACGCCATCATGGCGTTCCAGCGCTCGTCCGACGGCGCCATGCTACAGCGGTTTTCCCAGAAGCTCAAGGTGACCACTACGCACTTAGGGTACAAGCAAAAGAAACCGATTAAGAAGATCATGCCAACGAGTGCTAAGCGGACTTTTTTCCCCTGCGAAGAATACAACGGCAACATATCTGTCGAAGAGTATTTCAAGAGAAGTTCGTTTCCTTTATCGTATGTTGTATTCACTTGCTAATTCTTCAGTAGAGTACCACATCACGCTCAGGCATGCAGACGACCTTCCAGTCGTTGACATCTCGGGCCCGAATTCAAAATTCTCCATATTCGTACCCGCCGAACTATGTGAAATCGAGCCTGGGCAGCCATTCAGAGGGCGTCTCAATGAGAAAGAAACGTCGAACATGATTCGATTCGCTTGCAATAAGCCGAAAATCAACGCAGATACCATCATTGAAGACGGTCTCCCCACTCTTGGGTTTACTCCCGAGACGCTGGGCAGTCCTATGAGTAGCTTCGGCATTTCGGTGGGCAACGACATGGCAGTCGTCCCTGCACGCGAACTCTCCCCGCCTCGGATCAACTACGGAGCAGGGGGGAAGCCGCCTAACGTCAACAACGGCAGTTGGAACATTCTTGACGTCAAGTTTCACAACGGCGGGGCCATCAAGAGCTGGTGGGTGTTTGTCGTTAGAGAAAAGGACGGACGAAGTGTGTTCAGCGGGGCCGACGACCCCATTCTAACGGATCTTTGGAGGGGCTTTGGCGAGAAATGCCGCAAGAGCGGCATATCACTAGGGTCGCAACCTGTCAAGCTTGCCCAATCGCTCGTCCCTCGCGCCGAAGACCCTTCCAGGCAGCAGGCGCTGGACTCGATTCGTCAGAAGATCGGAGAGAACATTTCCGAGAGGGGAAAACCATCATTCATACTCGTTCTTCTCTCTCGCCGGGACAACTACATTTATCCGGGCATCAAACGGATTTGTGACGTCGAGTTGGGCGTCCACACCATTCATATGCTTACAGATAAGGTGGTGGGAAAGGACGCCAATAAACAAGATCAATACTTCTCGAATGTCGCTCTCAAGTTGAACACGAAACTCGGAGGCATCAATCACATGTTAGATTCGGACAGCTTGAAATGGTTGACGAAGGCCAAGACGATGATTGTGGGCATGGACGTCACGCACCCCGGCCCTGGCAGTATTGAAGGCACACCGTCGATTGCCGCTGTCGTTGCGAGCGTCGATAGTTCTTTCGTCCAATTCCCAGCAAGTCTCAGGTGTCAGGAGACCAAGAAAGAGGTAGGCTATGTATCAATATTGTCTCCCCAACACTCATCCCTTCTTTGTAGATGATCACGGATCTGACCTCTATGATGATAGAGCGGCTCAGATTTTACGCGGAGAAGAACAAAACCTTGCCAGATCGAATCTTTGTTTACAGGGACGGTGTGTCTGAGGTGAGATAGGTTTTCCTTTCTTGAAGTCGCTTGCTAATATCGAACGGACAGGGTCAATTCGATACCGTATTGGAGGAAGAGCTTCCTAAGATCCTGGAGGCATTCAAGAGAGTCCCGCAGAAGTCGTATCGTCCGTTGTTGACGATTATCATCTGTGGAAAGCGTCACCATGCCAAATTTTGGCCGACCGACTCCAAGTTCGCGGACCGGAACGGTAACACTCTTCCAGGAACCGTCGTTGACAGAGGCATCACTTCAGTGTACGGCCTTCTCTTTGACCACGAGTTGATCGTTCTAATATTTGATTACCCCAGGTTTGACTTCGATTTCTACCTTCAAGCTCATGCTGGCTTGCAAGGCCACGTGAAGGCAACACACTACACTGTGGTGTATGACGAAAATCGCCTCGGCGCAGATGAATTGCAACAGGGTACTCACGCTGCGAGTTACCTGTACGTCCGCGCCACCAAGGCGGTCAGTCTTGTCCCGGCCGCGTACTATGCCGATTTGGCATGTGAGAGAGGGAGATGTTATTTGAATGACTTCTTGAGTATCGATGACAAGGTGTCAAGTTCTGTCGTATCAGGAAAAGGAAGGGGAAAGGGAATTAGAAAGGCAGACAAGGAGGAAGAGAAGTTACGGGTATTTGAAGAGGCAAAGAAAGCATGGGGGGAGGGCGTGCACCCTGACTTGCGGGCGACTATGTTCTATATCTGAGATCTGACCATTGGGTTACCGCGAGTTGTACCAGTACTGTATTTGTGTTTGACCTTCTTGTCATAAGCGATCCTACCCCCCAATCCATGCATAACTTATTTTATATATCCTTCACATCTAGGCTTCAACGCTTCAACTTTGACAGACATCCATCATCGCGCAAGACTGGGTATCAGGAAGCGTCTTAGCACACTCGTAGACATAAGAGCCCACCTCGTTTTCGATTGAAAGCGGACGCGATGTGATGGCGAATCGAAAGAAACAAATCGATATGTTATTTAGACAGAAGAAAATGAAACATTGTGTCTACAAAATGAAGGAGGCCGTGATGGTGAGATATCCATCCATTTCAAAAAAAAAAGCTTGTAAGGGGGATGGTTAAAGACTTGGAACACCGAATATATCAAGTGACATCGCAAGGGTATAGTGGGCCGCCCCTGTTTTGAGGTATGGTTCTAAGATTGAATGGGGGAACATATGTATGCGTGGCATGGCCACGCTACTTCGAGGAAGGTGATCCCGAAAACGCGATAGAGGATGACGACCGTACCAGCCGTTACAAGACAAGAGATGGAATTGTCGCCCAGAAAAGTGATGAAGAACCCTGGCAAAATATCAGCAGCCAACAGCACAGAAAACAAAGTGAGAGGCACACAAGACGCGAGGAAAAAATATTGCCGCACGGCAAGGTAACACAAACAAACGAATTGACATGCAAATGAAACATATCTTTTTTGGAGGGTTCTCTGCATAGTCTCTCGCACTGGAATCGCTTTGATATTCGAACTTCGCCGACGGAATGGCTCTGGAACTGTGACTGAATGGCGCGCCTGACTGCAAGTCGAGCTCCTGCTTGAATGTGTTCCGTGCCAAATCACCGACGAGGACAATAACACCAGGCACGACCCCTACTGCAGCTAGAATAAGAACGCAAATGTGCACTACTCGAGGATGTGAGTTGGACCTGCAGGAAGGGGCAGCGACACCGTGTGCGACCATCAGCAAAAGATACATGAATGATATCAATGATATGGATACGCACCCACGTCCGGTCTTCCCTAGGCAGGCCAAATACTAGACATATGGTTGTTTCTTGAAGCTTCCTTTTTTTTTTATCGCGATCCACTCATCGTCAAGTTTCTAAATGGCCAAAATTGAAAGAAATTTGATGAACAGAAAAGTTATATCGATATGTCGACATTGTGAGGTCTCTTTTCTAAGCCTTGTCCTGACTACTTGGGCGTTAGTTTGAAACCAGCTAAGCTATCGCGGGGACTGCCAGTGAGTCACCGCGGGCTTTGAATAATATTATCATTCATTTTGACCGCGGTGCTCTTCCTTGCAACACCATCATTAAAATTGCGAGCAACACAACGCAGGACCGTCTCACTCAAATATTCAATATTTAAGCATTGATCGACACATCAGAAAATATTTTAAGACCACTCGTTCGGGATGGAAGTTCGACCCACCAGCATCGCTGTTTGCTCTCAAATACTCAACACGTTGAAGGCCAGCGAGAGGGTGGGCTTTAGAGTAGGAGGCCTCAGCATATCTATCATCGTGACGATCCATGCATTTCGCTCGAATATTTGTGCTGAATTTTTGTCAGTCTAATGTTGATGAGCCATTGTGCTCCAGGTTCCCAATGCCCATCTTCGTTAGACAATCAGGTTGCAATCAGTTCCATATCTTTCGCAGCTCGCTACGGCCACCCACCTATCCCCGATCGGCCCACATTAGGACGCAACATCGTTTGTCAAGGTCATGTCCTCCGCTATCGCTACTGTCCTTGTCTTCTTGACTTCTCCCGAGGACAATCAACGTGGTGGGCCTTTCAACGATTCTGTTTCCTTTGTCCGAAAATTCAAGTAAGATTCTCCTGCAGCAGGGCACAAAGAAGGTACTGCCGGGGGCACCAAACGTATCATGTAGATGAATATTTCCTTCCATCCTTCAATCGATCGTTCGAGTGGGGCCCCAATATCTACGATAGCTTTCTGGTGTCTCCTGGGCGATGCGGAATGTAGGAAGTCACTACTCGATGTTTACCATTCGCAATGTACGCAATTATTCTCTGTTTCGCGCAAGCTGTCAGATCACCTTATACCCTCTCAGAAATGGACGGCACATAATTCGTCCAGGCCTTGAGTTCCTCAACCGGAACCTGTATAAAAACCCTCCTCTTATTCCAAACTCGATGTCAATTCCTCGCGAAAGTTAGAGGGTGACTCACAGACCAACCCTATCAGCATCAAGGGTTTTTCAGGTCGATAGCGATGATGAGGCACAGGTATGACACTTCATTTGCACCGTTTGAACGAATCTTACTTTTTCTTTAGGTTAGTCTCCAAGGCGAAGATATCGGCAACGTAAAGCATTGATAACTCATTCTTACCAGGAACGGGATATCAATTTGATCAAACGCTGCGCGCTGATGTGTCTACTTGAAGGCGGTGCACGTCGGTGTTTGCGTGTGTGTTGGGAGACACGCTCTGATTTGCAATCAAGTGCTTTGGAACCAGTGCGGCTGCTGGAGGCCGCGAGGCCAGCTGACAGCTGTTCATTACTTCATAGACTATGCCTCCAAACTTTAGTCACGCGTCTGCAATTCCGCACATGTCGCATCGTAATTCAGGCCATAAACCGTTCTGTATGAAATCAGAACCTAGCATACTTACCTGCACAACAGGTGTTACAGTATAGCGTTGACGACGTCCAGCGCCAAATGCCGAACCGCAGCTTGCACTACAGATGTGATCATTGCATTGGTCTGAACCATCTATCAAAACTAACTAGTGCCCACAAACAAAATCCTACCCTTTGCCGCATGTTGAGTTCTTTAAACCTTCGTGTTCGACAGAGCATTTTGAGGTAATTTTTCAGGAAAACCTATACAGGATAGGGGACTCGCTAGCGAATGAAGGCGATTGGGCGATGATGATTGGGCGTCAATCCAGGAAGCAGCACCCTGAGGAACCCTGAACATGCTTTACACCGTGCGTAAATTGCTTTACCGTCTCCCTGTGATCTGCTTGATATACAGTCGGAAAACGAACCCATCCGACACGACTTGCCCGGATCCCTTAACGATCATTCTAGGAATGGCTTGTACACCCATATTTCACCGGAGTTGGCATGAACCGAGACTTCTATGTTCAAAGCTGTCATATAGCGCTCAGCGCCCATAATTCCAAGTCCCTGAGATACATAGCTGCTAAGCTGCTTGACCTATCTCTAAAGGGGGATTATATTCGCTTATGAGCCGTAAGGCTGTTTCATGGCGTCTCCGTGTTATCATTGCTGTGCACCGCCAAAATGGATATGCATGCGTATTTGCAACGCGCACCGGCACCACGCGCTTTAAGTACCCACCGTCTACTGTTCATTTCCTTTATCCCCCAAACTCTCGTCATGTCTGATACGGTCTCATATGACACCCTGCAGTACTCTCAAGCGCTGGATGTTCACAATGACAGCCAGGACATGTACAAATCTAACAACACACGTACGAAGCGAATCAAGCCCATCCCCACTCGCTGGCGACCCCCTTCATCCTTTATCCCGCGTTTGATTTTCCACATAATGTGCTTTTGCTTGACGTTTCACTGGAATTTGGATTTCATGTGGGAGATCTTCCGAGAGCCTAATGGATGGGAAAATTTCCATACTCTATACCTCACTCAAATCAATCAACTGAGTACTGTGGTATGTTGGCATATTTTTCAGCGCTTTATTTTCCTTATCATCCTTGGTAGCAAGGTTTGGTCCTCACGACTGTCGCAGTCTTTATCTCCACTCCACCCCCTCTAAAACAGATCGACTACGCTGCTGATGGACCGTATACACTCCTATCGGAATCGTTGGTGTTCTCGTTGTTTGGCCTATTATTCCAGCTCTACACCTCTGTTGTGGGACAGGGTTACCAAAAGCAGAAAACCTTCAAAGTAAGTGGTGCATAAAATCCCATCAGCTCGTACTCAACCCAGGCAGGCTTTGAAGCGAAATCGGTGGTTATTCCTATTTCACATCATCATTCTCTCAATTCCGGTCTACATCTTCAGCATATCTCTACTGCTGCTCCTCTTTGGTGCGTGTATTGTCTTGCGCCAGACCGTGTTATGTCTGATCAGCACATCTTGAATAGCCATCTCTGTGACGGGCTTCTTGTCCTCTTCGACTTCAGCTCAGATTTTCACTGGAGCAACTTTCGCGCTGCTTTTTGCTTGTCTGTTTGTTTCTATCCTACCGTCGCCGGTCTATTCGCGACTCTATAAGATATTGTGGAGGATAACAGACGATGACGACGACGACGATAACGATGACCACGAGTTGGACAAGGAGCATGTTGAGAAGGAGGCGGGAGGTACTGCTTGAGGCTAATTTCAAAGATTTATTCTATCCAATGCCTATCTTGATGTTCTGTGAGTTTCTTCCTACAAACTAATAGTGTCGTGTTTGAGAGCGGGCTACGAAATCATAATGTTTATTGATACAAAGGCCCACACCTCGAGCTTTAAATTTTCTCCCACTATATGCTGAAGCACATCACGCTTTAGTCACGTGACTTATGGCCAGGGACTGCTCGTTGAATGCGAGTTTTCTCAATTCTCATTAGTGACGAAGATGCAGTTATACTCGTTGAAGCAGCTGATCGCACAACAGATATCGTCTGTTCTGAGAGGTATGTAATATATTTCTGTCTGCATCCTATGTCAATAAGATTAACAGGCATCATGTTAGCAAAAGGAACGTACATTTCCGCTTGTATTTCCTGTCGCTATGGTCGAGGACCTAGTAGTGCCTAACGGGCGGCACTACACAATATCTGGACCTGTGACTCCTAGAGCAGTGCACGAGCTGATAAGTTCAAATTCGCCCGCAAGTTGCGGACGGAAAATTTGGTCATAATTGGGCGTCAATCCAGGGAGCAGCGTGGACATTATGATTATGCCGTATGTAAGTGGAAAATACACTCATTCCGCATGACTTCCTCGGATCCGTCAACATCCTACTAAGGAATGGTGTTGAAGACTTCTACAAGGTTTATGAGTCGTAAGGCTGGCGCTTGATAGCGCATCCCCATCTGTCATTGACACGCACTAGCGCTAGTCGCTTTAAAATTTAAATGCCTACCTTCCATCCATCCATCCATCCACTCCCCACCCTCGCCATGTCTGATACTTGCTCATGCCATACTCTCGATCATTCTCAAACGCTAGATCATCACGATGTCCTCCAGAGCACGCGCACATCTGACAACACACCCACGAACTCACCCAATCCCATACCCTCTGAATGGGAACCCCCATTATCCCGGACCTCACGTTTCTTCTTCCGCGTCATGTGCATCTGCCTGACGCTTCACTGGGATTTGGAGTTCATGTGGGAGATCTTCCGAGAGCCCAATGGATGGGAAAACTTCCATACTCTATACCTCACTCAAATCAATCAATGCAGTACTGTGGTATGTCGGCGTATCTTTAGCGCGTCATCTTTGCTAATCGTTTTTGATAGCAAGGATTGGTCCTTACGACTGTCGCAGTCTTCATTTCCACTCTGCCTCCACTGAAACAAATCAACTACGCGGCTAGTGGACCGTATACACTTTTATCGGAATCGTTGGTGTTCTCGTTGTTCGGCCTGCTATTTCAGCTCTACACCTCTGTTGTGGGACACAGTTATCAAAAGCAGAAAACCTTCGAAGTATACGATACACAGAACCCTGTCAACTCATACTGACCCTAGACAAACAGGCTTTGAAGCGAAGTCGATGGTTATTCCTATGTCATATCATCATTCTCTCAATTCCAGTCTATACATTTGGCATATCTCTTCTGTTGCTCATCTTTGGTGCGTCTCTTGTCCTCAGGAAGACCGTGTTATACCTGATCAGCACACTTTGAACAGCCATCTCTGTGACAGGCTTCTTGTCCTCTTCGAAATCAGCTCAGATTTTTACTGGGGCCACTTTTGCGCTGCTTGCTGCGTACCTGGTTGCTTCTATCATACCATCACCAGTCTATCCGCGACTTCATAATTTCTTGTACTATGGAACAACAATGACAAAGAAGGATGTCAGGGGTGGCGACGGGTCAGGCCAGGATCATGGTAAGGAGGCGGGGAGCGCTGCATAAGGTTCATTTCAAGATTTCTTTTTCTCTGATACCCCTTTTGATGCTTCGTGAGTTTCTTCCTACAAACTAATGGTGTCGTGTTTGAGAACGGACTACGAAACCGTAGTATATATTTCTTGACGCCAATGCACACATTCCTTGATCGTTCGGGTACAGGAAATATCTTATATAGTCTATTTCTAAATTGTTTGTAGTTGTGAAACGCCCAAGTGTCGAGCCTCTAGAACTTGAAACTTTTATGTGGGATGACAAGGCACGTGTTTCCACAGATAAAATCAGTCTACCTTATTGGTTGGTGGATGCATACATGATATTCGTACTAATGATACAAGATGCGAGAGTCCTAGATGATTACAATCGAATGCCAATGTTGACATGAACGGCTTTTACGTTTGTATAGCTGATTCGAGTATTATTAGTGGGATGTCGTCTTGAAGGACATAAGCTTACTTTTCCAAAGCATACTCGCTCAGTTCACGACCAATTCCTGACTGCTTGAAACCTCCAAATGGCATCGATATTTCAGTCTGGTTGGCGCAATTTATCTGCCAGGCGTCATTACACCACGAACGCGCAAGATGAGAAAACGAAGTAACGAACCCATGCAGTGCCAGCTTCGAGAGCGTGTGCAACGCGGATTGCTCTGTCGATATCTTTGGTGAACACTGATGCGGCAAGTCCGTATGACGTATCATTAGCCTGTTCAACAACCTCTGGAAAGTTGTTAGGGAGGGATACGATGATCGTGCAACAAGAACAATCTCACCATCTTCGGTGCTGAATTTCATGACACACGCGACAGGACCGAATATTTCTTCTCTGACAATTTTCATGTCGGGCTGGCACTCCGTGAAAATTGTTGGTTCGATAAAGTATCCCTCTTGGCCAATCTGCTTGCCACCAAGGTGTACGGTAGCACCATCGTTCTTGCCCGAGGTTATGTATCCCATGATGCGCTTTACGGACGTCAAAGTATATTTTATGATGAGAGTAGATGCACGAACCTCAAATTGAGTCTTAGACACCTGTGGTCCTTGGTATGTGTCGGGTGAAAAAGGATCGCCAACCTTGATCGCGCGTGCATTCTCTGTGAACTGGTCCAAGAACTTTTCGTATATGCTCTCTTGAACAAAGATACGGGAACCTGCAGAACAGTTCTGGCCATGGTTAAAGCTACAACGACGATGAAAACTAGGATAAGTCATGCAAAGGGGGGCAACATACTAGATACCGTGAATAGCCCATTTGACTGCCTGCTCCAGGTCGGCATCATCGAAGATGATGTTCGGGCTCTTTCCACCAAGCTCAAGGGTGACAGGCTTCAGGTTGCTCTTTGCAGCAGCCTCCATGATTTTCCGTCCCGTCAGAGTGCTACCGGTGAACGCAACTTTCTCGATAAGAGGGTGCTCTGAGATTGCTTGCCCTGCTGTTGGACCATATCCATTCACGATGTTAATGACACCTGGAGGGAAGCCCGCCTCTTCGATAAGGGTACAGAATAGAAGAGCAGAAAGCGGGGTGAGTTCAGAAGGCTTCAGGACGATAGTGTTGCCGGTGGCCAGCGCAGGAGCGATCTTGAGAGAAAGAGAGAACACTGGTTATTGTAAGCTGTTGTCCCTCACGCTCTTTGAACCCACTTACTCGGAACATTCCATGGAATGATTTGACCCTAGATATAAACTGAGATCCCATCCAGATAACATTTGGAGAAAATCCTTACCACAACGCCAATGGGTTCATGTCTGGTATAAGCTAGTTTATTCTCGTTGGTCTATGGCGCAATGAGTTTGACTGATGTGACAGAGCAGAAAAACGGACCTCAATAGTCTTCCCGTTAATTTTGTCAGCCCAGCCAGCATAATATTCCATGACGGCAATCGCTCCTTTGTTGTCTCGACCGTACGCGGTGTTGTAGGCCTTCCCTGCAAGATATGAGTTGCTTCATTGACTCTGACTGGCGGCGGCGGAGTACGGACCATTGGCAAGGGCATCAAGAGCAGCGAACTCCGCGATATGTTCTTCCATCAAAACGGCGAGCTTCGACATGAGCTTTCCGCGCTGAGCTCCAGGAACTTTCAGGCCCCATGAAGTTTTGTATGCTTTCTTTGCTGCCTTCGCAGCAATGTCTATATCGGCTTTTGTGCCAGCTGCGATGGAAGTGACCACCTTTCCCGTTGCTGTAAAAATTAGTTAAGAGCCATCTGTGACGAAAGAATTCATACCAGGATTGACAACACTGTACGAATGAGACCGACACTCAGGAGTACCAGGAAGACACTCACTCGATTGTACCACCCTCGACAGGGTCTACGAACTCTCCATTTATGTAGAGACCCAGAGGGATCGTAACAGTCCCCTTGTATGCAGGAGTGTCGAAAGTCTTGGTGAAGGTGGATGGCATTACGAGGGAGCGAGCGATAACGGTCAACTCAAGCAAGCCTACACTGAGCTACTTATAGCCTTAGGAGTGATCACGCTGTATGATAATGGGCACATGAACAACTAATTCTCATGGGAAGAAGGTACCTTTCAATGCCCCGTCACGGTGCTCCGATGTTCAATTTTGTTGATATAGCAAACCTTCGAGCTTCCATCATGAGATGAAAGTCAGGTGAAAGTCACCTGGGTTCTCTAATCTGGTGGGGGCCAGTTGACAATGACAGTTATGTTCAACGTTCCGAGCGGAGTTGCAATATCGAGCGCCTCCCGCCCGTTCCTCGAGTTTTACTCCCGCCCTCCCGTTCGCTCCTACTTCGACACCGCCTACTGGATTACATTCCTTTTTCTTTATGTTTCTTCTGCACCCGCTAAACCCGCATTTAAGCCGTCAATATCTTTGGCCAACCTTGGGCGCCAACGGGTCCGTCTTATCGATACTGAGATGTGGCACGTGGGATCTGGACCAAGTGTGAGAAGAACTGCTCATTATTCTACAAGTACTACCGACCGCTATTTCAACCTTGTGTCCTCTGGCTATGCCCAGAAATCTTGAGACGAACGCCATAACTATTCACCGCTTGCCCGTCATTTCACTACCACCCAGCGAGGTCCCTGCAGCATTGCCCATTGAATACATCTATCCGATCAATCTCAAGCAGCTTTTCCGCCTGGAAATCTCCATCATGTGTTCCTCACTCGTGAGGATCATATCGCCGCCAATCGCTGCCTAGGATTTGATCTTGACGTCTTTGTTCGTCATCCTTGGAGACGATCATTGCCCACATGGTTTCTAACCCATGCCGTCTCACAACAAATGTTGTATATCTTTCTCTTTCATATTTCACCTTGATTAGCATTCCTGGAGATCCTCAATGTCATGATGACAGTCCCAGGTCGCTCTGTCATTGTGGAGCATCGAATTTGACTCCCACGAACGTAGGACATCCAGCTAGGCAGGAGTCGCGGTCATTCTCCGAGTGGCCATGAAAGGCGCTTTCGACTTCTCACTGCAAGATTACCATCAAATCACCCACCCCTTTCCTATGGACTCCGAGTCGTTACGATCCCTCTTTTTCGTCTTCATCATCAGTTTCGGCGCCATTCCACATTCTAGCAGAGGGATATGTAGTTGTATAATGGATCTATGTTAAAATAAATGTTTGAGAATTCGTAGACAGTGTCAACTCCATCGGACGACTCTTCTCAAAGACAAGATGTTTACAATACACATCGCCAGCCCCAAGAGCTCCTAGTGACCTCTGGATTAGAAGTTGCTTCTGAGGTGACGGTCATTGCAGGCATCAACTTGTCTTCGCACATTGAAAATATGCGTGGTTACGTACCTTGGTTTGCTCCTTACTCTGAGCAGCTGAAGAGCCGGCACTAACCCCAAAAAATAATCAAGGAGGCAAATTCTTGCCATGTGTCATGGAAGCCACATGCCTGCGAAGTGCATCCATCCTGAACAGGCCTGAAGAGAAATTGTTGCTAAGATGAACACTAAGATAAAGCCCCAAACAGCAATTGCGCATGTCAGTCTTCGGAACAAGAAAGAGAATATAACCAAAACTCATTGCCCAGGAAAACCTGCGCAAGGTACTTTACCCTTGCGCACACAAACATGGCCTATAGGAAACTTAAACGCGCCTATGTTTTGATACCTGTCAAGTCTTGAAATAGGCGCGTTCATGTTCATTAGAAATCTAGAACACACGTCCGGATGGATGGCATAGCTGATATATGTGAACCTATGGGCATCTTCAATTAATATCCCGCCCATTGGGGCACTACAAAAGGCCTTCTTCCCCTGACAATCATCCGAACGCACATTCACTTACTTATAATAGAACATCACCCTTTCAACCAATCCCAGCTGTTGGCAGGTAGTGAGAATGTCATCTTTTCGGCATCGCCATCAGTCGACTTGTTCGATGTTGGACAGATATCCTTGATGTGACGGTTCATTCTGGGGCGGCTTTTTGGTGGCCCAGAAATAATTCAAATCGGCCAGTGCCAGCGTCAGCGTCGTTCAGCGATAAACTAGAAATTGCGATGTGTAAGTAGTGTACATATTTCTGAAAACAAAACGAAATCAAATAGATTCATGGTATCGGCTTCGTCGAGCGGACGTGTTCGTGGCCTATTCGCTCAGCTTGAGGCCTGTGATAAACTCCAATGCAAGCCGGGGACTGATATATGTCACATCAGCGGATAAAAAACACAGTACGGTAACATGTAACGCACCTGTCTGCCGGCTTCACAGGCATCTTCCTGTCCAAAAGCTTGCCGCCCTTCTCAAAAACAAAATGACTACGTTTCGTCTTATTTCCATCGCCAGCCCCAAGAACGCCTATCAATGACCGCTTAGGATCAGAAATGAGCGGGTATGGGAGTTCCTTCTGAATTGACAGTCATTTCCAGTTATAAACTTGTCGTTTGCACATCGAGGGTATGGTGACAACGCACCTTGGTTTGCCATTTACTCTGAGCAGTTGAGGAGTCGGCACTGACTCCATAAACATCATAGTCAAGCGCGGTAAATTCTTGCCATATATCGCGGAAGCCACATGCTTGCGTAGTGCATCCAGCTAGAAAAAAACCGTTACTAAGATGAACACTAAGATAAACTCAAAAACTTGCGCGTGTCAGCCTTCGGAACAAGAAAGAGGACGACACCCTTCTCTGCTGCTATTGAACCAGTATCAATGTCTTCGCCCTTCTCATTTTTGAGGGTCATCGAGGGGAGAATATCCCCAATGTCGATAGGCGCTGCATTGGCCACATCAACATTATTCTCGTTGACCGTTTCGTCTTCATTAGCTTTGGCCTTGAATGCGCTACAGTTAAAAACAAAGAACCTGACTTCAAACGGCGTACTTTCTTGTTCTTTTCAACCTTGTTAACGTCCTCGGCTGCCCTTTTTATCCCCGCTTTTGAAGGATTTCTCGGTTTCTTAGCAATAGCAGGAGTTTCTACTTTTGCTTGCCCTGAAATCCTTGAGGATCGCCTTGGAGCTTGAGATTCAGCCCCAAATGCGTCGGAGGCCATAGTGTTGGTATATAGTTGATGAGGCGAACCCTAACATAACGTTGCTCCTAGTGCTGTCGCAAATTTCCGAGTGGTTGCAATGAGGCCCAGGGATTGAAACGAATTTGCAAGGAATCTTGCCATTTTTCAATAAATTGCGATAATATGGCAACGACATTGCATGGTGATTTCAAGGACGACTCTGTCAGGGGCAACTGCGACAGTCTCACACGTTCTGGTCGCATTAAATTCACAATTAATCAAAGGTAATATACACAGAATGAATTCAAGCACGTAAACGCAAAACAATATCCTTGAATGATTGACATTTCACATCACACAACTACTGTTGATAGCAGGTATAATGGCAAGTCCGAATGGAATAGTCAAGATAGTGAGATAAATTGTGTACGAAGAACATGATGCCTTTTCAAGGCTCGGGAGGGGGGCTTGCTGAAAAGCCTGGATATGGGCGTGAGGCTGAAGAAGTGGCTGAAGTGGGGCTTCTCGCAGCAGTCATTGTCGTAGGCGAATTTGGAGAATGTAGGTCTCCTGTTGATCCATTCGAAGACGTGGAACGAGTGCGGGAGATGTATGGACGTGGTGGAGGCCGCAGAGGCTCTACAGGCGGAGGAGAAGCTATTTCAGGTGCAACTATGTCCAGGTCCATGCCAAATTCATCAATTATTCCGCGAGGAGGAGGCCGTTCAACCATGGCCTCCAACAACTGTAGCAGTGTTCAAAATATGCGCTAAACTGAATAACTGGTATACTCACCTCACGACGGAGGTCTTCGCCAGCGTACTCTCCCTCCATCTCTTCAGGCCCGAGAAGGACAGCACCTTTTCGAAAGATTTCCCCTTCTTCTTCAACCCAAATTTTCGACCTTTAGACATCATCAGGGTATGTAGATACTGTATTTGTGTGACGACCCACCTTACCACAGGGGAAGGGACGGTGGTTTGGTCCCCCTCCCCTAAGAATCTGTTGTCGTCTTCATCCTCGTCCTCGGATTCGGTTATCGTGAAAGTGGGACTCAACACTTTCTCTGGTTCCTCCGGCTCTGGTTCTGCTCGACCTTTCCCTTTATCTACCTTCGGAGTTAGTGGTTCATCATCCTCTGACAGATCTGCGGGCTTCTCATGTAGGGCATCGCCGTCGGTGGAAGTGATCACCGCGTTGGGAATATTCAACCCAAGACCATGAAGTGATTTGCGAGAAGGAGCAGATAACAACTGTGCGACAGCATTGTTTAGTTTGTCGCAGAGGCCCAGGAGCTCCTCTAGTAGGACAACGTCGGTCGTAGTCTGCACTTTTTCTGTGATTTCATCGACAGTAACCTTGACTTGCTGAACGAGGTCTTGGTCCGTGGGTGACACGAGAGTCGGGGAGGATGCGCCAGAAGATGCGACAGAAATAGACCTTGGGCTATTCGCCGAGTTCTCGAGTTGAGAAAGCAGCGTATACGCTCTTGATATAATCTCAGCATTATTCTTCAGAATCGTGAGCAAGCTGATCATATATGAGGAACACTCGTCTACCTTGAGACCGCCACCTTGACGTATTGATTTGGCTAGTTCACTTTCCTGGATCATGTTCCACACACCCTTACCGAGCCCTCTGTTGCTCGTCGGACTACGAAGTCCATCAGAAACATGTGCCGCTTTTTCCGCTTCCTCCGTATTCCGGATACAAGTGTTGAGAATTTCACGACACATTCTGTGTGGGGCCGTGTTCGTGAAACGTACTGTAACGATCACTAGACACTCACCTGGCAAATTCCTCATCATCTGGAGGTATATTGAGATCGAGACACCGCATCGTGTGATTAGCCTTGAGTCCTGAGCTCAGCGCCATAATGGCAGCGATGTCCAAGTTATTGTCCGTGAGATCAAGGTGCAGCAATGAGTTTGATTCAGGAAGAAATTCCGCTAGTGCGATGGCGCCTGGTGATGTCAGATTGGTGGAGGATAGGAATAAGCGTTTGAGAGCGTTATTCAATGTGAAGGCCGTCCGGAGTGATTGGATCTAAACAATGTTCAACATAGACGTCACGCACAGCGAGTCATCAACGTACACCTTCGAGACCAGGGCCAGAGCAGGGATTCCGACTGAGATCCAGCGTCTCTAAGCAATGATTGTATTTCTAAAAGCTCCTGTTAGAACTGACGACCAGAGAACCTCAAAACGCTTACCAGCGCCTCTGCAATTGCCACTAAGCACTGAACATCCAGCTTGTTCTCACTCAAGTTGAGGACCTTAAGGGTCCTGTTTCGTTTGAGTACTTGTGCCAGATAAGTAACCCCATTCTACGCCGACGTCATCAATAGATAATACCATACTGAAGAAAAGCACCTACGCGAAGGTCGTTGCCTCGTAAATCCAACGTGCGTAGAGCTCCAAGCCTTGGCAATGCATCGAGAGCGCGCACCTTGTCCAGGAGTGCAGCACTCGGACCGTCATCATGCCTGTGGGCTGTACCATTGGGATGGAGTCCGCCCTCCGACCGTTGATGCCCGGTATTTGGTGCAAGATGACGGGTGGTCACACCACCCTGTGGAGATGATGTGATGATGGGGACGGGATGACCAGAAGCCGAGAGCGGGAGAGGTTGTGCTGCTGCAACACCTCGGCGAGCACGAGGTACATATGGCGTATAAGTTGTTTGAGGAGGCATGGACGATGGATGGCGTGGAGGAGGCAGTACAGGCCCTGTACGGGCAACAGGTAATGGAAGAGGTAGGTGAGCAGAAGGGGGGATCGGGGAGGAAGGCGGCGAAGAGATAATGCTTCCATGCGCAGGAAAGGTAGACGAGTTGGGGGTAGTAGGGACCACGTCTGGGTAGTCTCGGATCATGAGAGCAAGTGCGACAGCTCCTGTTGCATTGATGCGATTATGGCGCAAAGAGACATTGCGAAGAGATGAATGACGAATAACTCGGGCTGCCACACTTAGCGTAAATTGGCCGAAGTGTGAACACTGATGGCTTACCAAGTACGTCCAGCGCTGGAACCCTGAGAGAACAGTCATCTAGACGGAGAGAGATTAAACCAGGCTCAGGTGCTGTTGTCAATGAGACCACGATATAGTCTGCTGCCTTCTTGTCTAGATTTGTTTGTGAGAGGTCGAGGAATTGTAAACTTTTTGCCTGGCAATGGAATACATGAACAGAAGAATTGTCATTTGCAGAAATGACGCACTTTTGAGGCATAAAAACCAAGCACTTTAAACGCGGGTGTTTTTAGGCGGCGGTTTGACGCGACAGACAGGAAAACGAGGGTGCCAGGTACAAGCAGCGCGTGAAGCATAAGTTTCAATTTCTATGTTGTGGTGAGCACAGCAGATGCGAGCAGGGGGAATCCAGTTACATAGTCGTCCAAATCACACTCTCGAAGGGTGAGTTTTCGAAGACCCCACTCGATCATAAACACGTCAGAGAGAATTGCAGCAGATGTGGGAGTCAATTGTACACCAGACAGATCGACGGAACGAGGGTTTGTGCCGGATGCGCGCTGCCATCTGAGATTAGCTCGATGTGCTCTCGGAACCCACAAGTAGATTTTATCACCTTAAAGGCGGCAGAAATCGCGGGATCTGGTTCTTCCTCTCTTGATGCGCAACACTCTCTGTAGAACGATTCCACCTTCTCTAAATTCCACCATTCTTCCGTTTCGTTCGGACTAATAGAGTTGCCTCTGACAACTCTCCTGCGTCTCTCCGCCTCTCTCTCTTCGATTGCCCGCTTCTCATCTTTGAGCGTGGGTGTTGATGGAGGGTTGACAGAAGATATAGGGTAAACTGTGACGAGTTGTGGAAGTATAAAATGGGCACGCTTGAGAGGTTTGATGTCGTCGCTGGCAGAAGCGGGAGATTGTGTTGGAAGAAAACCCTTGATTCGAGAGATGATACCAGTTTGGGCGGGTGGAGGACGCTTCAAAATCGACTTGCCAGGTATTGGGATGGTTACCGCTGATGAAGAGGGGGAACATGATGAAGACGGACTTGCCATCTCACAAGTTCGAGACTGAGGCCTGAGGCTTAACTTAGCTACTTAGGTTTTTAGTGCATTAGCCCAATTGAACAACCTTGGTCATAGCTGTAAGGCCGATAAGGAATTTTAAGACCGCGCCAAGCACAAGCCTCATAAAACTGCTCTGCTGCCAACCGACGTGAAGCTTGTTTCCAGCGAACACTGAATCATGAATATGCATGACGCTTGGTCCCAAGCCTGACGTCGTTCAAAATGGGAGCGTATTAACGCAGATTAACTTAATTATCAGACCCAGGCTTGACCCAGGCACTCTCAGGCTCGGCCCCGCAATCAATAAAATAGGTCTGACAATTCCATCAATGACCTGCACAAAATGTCCAGGAGGACTTTGGGAATAAACAGAGTGGAGTACTGAGTTGTAGCCATCCTCTACATCGGCGTATTAGCCATGGTGAGTGCGACTCAGCTGGTCAAGTGCGCGTTGCATAATAAAACAAACACAAACAACCTTCGCGAGCAACAGCTTGGAGTATCATAAATTATAAAACGCCCAGCAGTAAAGAATTGATCAAAAATATTAGCGTGGCAAGGTATCCAAGACTGAAGACTGATTCCCCAACACTAAATAATGTTAGTGGGAGGAGGGCAAAAAAATAATCATCACCGGAAAGATGTGCCAGTGCAAGGCTGTGCATGCAGCTAAAAACTCAATGGGAGCACTGGACTCTGTCGCAATGAGCAACTCAACTGTTAAGTCAGTTGGAAATGAAAACAAGTTGACAAAATCTAGGGAAACAGTAACTCATATTTAGAACAACATTGCACAGCAAAGCAAAATCAATTCAAAGCGGTGTCGGGGAGTTGGGGCGCCGCAAGCGCCGTGAGGATAAAGTCAGCCTGTGCGAGAAATGTCGCATCTCAGGTTGAGGGAGGTTGCAAGGTGAATATGTCACAGGACTATACTTACTAGTAGGACTGTTTATAGCAACTACATCTACTGGGTTATATCTGTATATATGGCGCATCGGAGGCATGCCCCTACATCTGAGTCTCATTATTTGCATACAGAATATCAATCCGAGTGACTATCATGTGCCCACTCCCGTCACGGTCCAATACATCAGCTTATTCGTACAGTGTTAACCAGAACAAAGGGGGGAAATAAGGTATAGAAGGTACGGCGAGGCGGGGTGCCCATCATATCAATTAAAATACATCCATACAGCTCTTGCACCTTTCCCATAATTTTCCCCATCGCCCTCCGTTCCACTGCCGAATCCTCACCCAGCCATCATGCGGTGCCACTTTCTCCACCCAAATGAGTACTGAAACAATGGCAAAGTCAGCATAGGTGAGTTCATGACCCATAGCGACCACCCCGTCACCGTCAGCGCCTGAGTTCTTGTCAAGAATATTCGCCAAAAAATCGAACTGCTCTTGAACCGCCCTCCAAGCCTGCTCTCTCTCTAGAGGAACGGAAAGATGGCTTGAATTCATTCCGCTGAGAAAATGGTTCTGGCTGCGCTCCGGCAAACGTTGGTGACTAAGAGGTACCATGATAGGGAGCAGTGGCTTCGCCAATATCTCTTGGATATAGTGCACAAACAGCGCCTGCAGTGCACGAGATCCCTCTGGAAATACTTGGCGCGCTGCAAGTTGTTCAGATGTAAGAATCGGGGATATGGGGGGTATACTGGCCAGGGTAAGTGACCTCCAGATACTCAGCAATGAGATTTGCATTTGAGAGGACGATAGGAACCTGCGGCGACCGAATGGGATCCACGATAACTGGGAGAGAGAAGACAGGCCGGCCATCATTTTTGACAGACGTTGGTGGGGCCCCGATGCCATGGAGGGTTTCCTCGACATCTGGAAATTCTACCCAGGCAGTACGATACGGAAGCCGTTTAAAATTGAGTATCAATCTTTAAAATATATTAGCGCACATATTTTTTGGAGCGAAATGACTTACCGTACCCGCCAGATATTGGGAGCCCAAGGTTGCGGAATATTGGATGGTACGTCGTAAAGTATGATCATCGGCTGAGACATCGTGTGTTTGTATGGGTGGTTTTGATAGCCTCTAATCACACTCGCGGTAACTTATTAAGGGAGCAAACACAGGTACGCTATCTTCGTCGTGTATGACTTTGATCACCCCTTCTGTCGGTGATTGATATGCTTTACGTGTAGCCACCTGTCTCATTTGAGTTCTTGCGTCTTTCTCACCTCTTGCGTATGATATGGGGTAACCATTGAATCGCCGACTATGTTTCCAAGTCATGAAAATCAACAATGACGTAGTCACTCACGGAATCTTTCATGCATACGGAAAATTAGAACGACCAGAGAGCACAATCGGTCCTTGCACGCTGATTTGGGTACGTCACGAGTTGTAAAGACTCCTGAATTATGTGCGACCTGTGTACTAGAAATCAGAAGGAATACGCGAAAGGATTTTCCTCACTTCACTTGCTGTGTTTTTTTAATTTTCGTTTCGTCTAGAAGCTGTAGTAGTTTTGCACGTTGTGTGAAGAGATTGCCGAATTTAGAGGTAATTTTCCGTAGGCGCCTGAAGGGATGCAGTGGCCACCAGCACTGCAATGTGTATCGCCCCAAAAGAATAGAATAGGGTGACTTCAAGACTGTTACAATAACACGGTGAAGCCCTATGTCCGACTTACAGCCCCATCGCAAGAAAAAATTCGCGACCATCTCTATGGGAAACACGTAGTCTAAGGTTTACAAATTAGCTCTTATCTTCAACAACGCCGAGAGAAAAAGCGAGATGAGTCGTTGTGCACAATAGAGAAGATCAGGGTGGGTGGATGAAAGCCGGCGCCGACAAAGGTCCTAGTCCAAGACCCTTGACTAGCCATCAGCGCAGTCATTAGACGACTTACTTTGAGTGACCGGTCACCAATCAAAAACAATGTGTTATGATAACCGGCACCGAATTCCCCTGCTAGACGCAACCTCATCAAAACTTCGGACTTGAAAGATGCTTGTGACGTACAGCTCCTCGATAATTCCCGTTAGCATGCGCGGTTAGAGGGCAACGGAAATTCGTCTCTTGTAAATTGCCGGTACACACGTCCGACAACAGGTGACCACGTTGCACAAGAAACGGACCTTTTCTCGCTGTACAAAATCTGCTCACGACACCCTGGCAGGTGCTACAACGTGGGAGTGCGCTTCGTTGTAATCCGCAAATTGTCCGACAGACAAATATGTATCAGGATAACACAATGTTTGCGCCGAAGATGTTCTCTTTGACGCTGAACAAGCTCTCTTGTACGTCAATCGATGAGTACGTCTCATATGGCCGGGAAAACGTGGAATCGAAGGATAGGACTTGGCGCACCAGCTTCAAGTAAGTACTGTTGTGGCTTGGCACTTAAATTGTTTAATTGAACAAGAGCATCAATGACCTGACTCGCCGATAGTTGTAAAATTGCCAGGAAGACTATTTTCCAGGGATTACGGAAGGTTTTCAAGATTGAGAGACCTCCACATGGCCTCGAGCTTTTCTGGATAACGTGGCCGTACTGGTATAGCCTGATGGGTTTGGTCCATGCTTGGTGGACGTCGACGGTCATTCAAATGAACAGAACATCCTAGTCTAACCGTGAATACAGTCAAGTCATCAGGAACGAACACAATTATGGGCAAGAACGAACTTGTAAGGGCCTTAATCAAGGTTCTGCCAATCAGCCCACCATGTGAAGTACGGTACGATCCTGAAGCGTTCTGCTGAGACATCGTCGCCATCCTCATCTCAGCGCAGAGGCCGCGGGCCGCTGCGTGTCAGCGACTCAGTGAAGTTTGTCAAATAACTTCAAGAATAACCTGAGAAACTCGGGCATCGGCTGGGGCTTGCCAATTGGTGGCGCGGAGTCTGAATCTCTGTGCATCTACGTTCAAACAAGTTATTTCTTCATCGATATGGACTGATGGGTCACCACGAACGGCGAGGATGTGCACTTCAAATCATAAATCTTGGTCGTTTGCAGAGGTCGTAGGTGTCAAGCCGACGGCGGCTTGAGCTCATACACTGACATGGACATGCGGTATTGAACATGAGTACTGTGCTGTGTTGCAGTACAATTTTTTTGTCTACAACACCAACTCAAGGACCATCGCTATCAAATTACTATAAAAACATTCGGTGAGTCTTCACGCTCTAGCAATCATAGCTGGGTTGTATCAATACAGGTGTCATGCAACAGACATGATAGCACAGAGAGTTCGCCGACAAAGTTGAGGTGCTGTATGCTGTCGTTGTTAAATCTACGCAGTACCTCCAATCAACTGCAATCTCGTGGAGGTTTTGTACTGAAGATCAACCATCTTCTGTGCGTATAGGTCTATACCTCCACGGTCCACTTGCTAACATATGCACTCTAGCAGATGCCTGGATTGTCAGCGAAGCTTACTTGCTGATCAGGTCAGAGTCAAGATTCGCTTTATCTACTGCTGAGCCCGCTCTGCAGGCATTCATGCACCCTGCTCGTGTTTCTCTCTGTTGTCCCCGCTGCCAATGACACTAGGCATGTTTCTCGTGTTCCTCATCTCACGAACGTTCCGTCAAATTTATATTTCCTTGTTATCCTTCGCCAATTCATGCTCAAATGACCGACTTATACGAATTCCCTACGCCATTTTATACTTCGCCAATTGCACTAAGCGTCTACAACCCCCCGGCCACGCTTGATTTAGAGGGTGCACCTTCCTGTGTGTTCGGAGTGCATTTCCGTCCATTCTGACACATCAATTTATCTGTCAACTGTCCGGTGGAACAGTTATGCCGCTGATTTCATGAAATGTCCAAGAACATGGTTTATTCTGGGGAATTTGATGCCCGGCTAGGTACCAGGTAAAATTGGATGGGCGAAGGTAGGCGATTGTGAAATTCAAATTCAAATATCTCATCATCCGTACGCCACTGACTTGAATTTTATTTCCATACTCCGATTCACATTGGGGTAAGAATACCTCTAGTCTCACTTGGTGTGCTGAGGTGACGCGTGTCGATTGATGGACAAGAGGAACGGAATTTCAGCCACCAATTGCAAGCCAGATATAATCGAATGCAAGGATAAATGTCTCGTTGATAAAGTTTGGCTGCAGCCTTGGACGACAAGACTATTTGCGCTACAGTAGGTCCGAAAATTCGGTGTTGAAACATCTGGGACAGTTGATTCGGCAACTGCTCCTAGACGCGCACACTCATGAATACATGTGTCAACCTTGCGTATAGAACTTATGCATATGATAAAGACGAGAGTTCGGGTATGCATGACGATAGCTAATGAAGCAAATGGCTATAAAATGCGTGAAAATAATATAACAAGGACGATGCCATGAAAATCAGCAGACTCGCCCAGCACCTCTGATTCTGACCTTGCGGCTTGCGAAAAGACGCAAGGTAGCCCTAACCACCATTACCACCACCCCATCAGTCGTATAACCAAGAAAATACATACATGCATTAACTGGGACCTTGTCTTCGTGCCTCGGGCTCCTCATCGAGCTCCAACCTCCCCATCACTTCTGCAGACCCGCCACTCGAAGCTACGTCGTTGGCACTCATGCTGCGTAAGGCACCAAGTCTCGGTCTTGAGGTATCTCGTCGGAAACCCTCTTCCGCATGTCGCATACCTCTATTGTCTCCTTCACCACGTCCACTCGCACTCGAAACAGGGCTTCCGCCCGCTGAATCTCCGCCCATACTGCCTCTTCTCCGGCCGCCACCAAGTCCCTCCAAACTCGCAAGAAACGTCTCATTCATGTGGCGCAAACGTTCATCGACTTCTTCTTCTCGTGTCAACATCGGACCCGCGGAACCCATGGAATCAGATTTGGTATGTGAGGGCGTAGTGGGTGGGCCTTGTGTGGGTGCTGGCAAAGGTTGACGTTGGGCGTTAAGCGGCTTGCGCGCATCAATATCTTTGACGAAGATGGATATCTCATCGTCATCAGTGGGTACACCAAGGAACGAGGTACTCTGAACAGGAACATATAGTCAGTACTATACTCCATCTAAAAATAAAAAATGATGAAAAATGAAGGAACGTGCGTTGTCATGTAAAACCAGTTGCAACGTGAAGGATGGTATATAATAGGGCAACGAGGCCGCTCACCTCTGCTCGTTCCCCACTTCCTGTACTTCCAACACTCCCCCCACCTCCGGTGGCAGCATAGCGATGTCCAAAACTACTGGAATAACGCTTCCTGGTTGGAATCTTCGGAGATGTGTCCTCCCCTTCTGACCGGCCTCCAATGCTATTGGGTGATTGTCTTCCAAATCCAATTGAGGAGTGAGGAATAACACGAGAGGAGTTCGGCGACGTTGGCACCGGGCGATAAGGCAGTGATGGATTACCTGCGGCAAGTGGCGACGGTTGACGCAGAGAAGGGGAAGGTGAGTGCAGGGACGGGGAGCCTGATGACAGTGTAGACGCCTTGAACGGGTGGACCGGGTTGATACCCGGTCTTCGGATCGGAAGTGGCCCAGGGGCAGAGGGAAGGTCCTGAAGACACGTCAGTCATCGATGGTAAAATCGGATGATAATGCTGACCGCACTACTACTCCTTCCTGCCATACTCTCCAATCTGGTGCGTGTAGCAGCGGAAACACCCGAAAGCGGTCCCGTGTCTTCTTTGGACCAAGCTGTACTTGAATCTTGACGTGAAGACGCGATCGAGAGGGCAGATGTCGATCCAGCGTTAATTCCGGCACCGGTGGAAGTACGACTCATGGGAAAAGCGCCCAAGCGCGGACTCTGGACGATTGGCATGGAGTTTGTACGAGAGTGAGAATTTGAGGAGGGGAGTACAAAGCGATCTGCGATCGAGGACGGCGGTGACTTTGGAAGAGATGCGCGCAATGGTAGACTACCTGGAAGACCTGTTAAGGAATCACGCTGCTGGTTCTTTGCAAGGGTCGGGGTGAACTCCGGTCCTTCATCTAGAGAGAGGAAACGAGAGGATAGGAGAGACTCAAGTTCGTCGAGCTGGAAGTTCGGAGAAGAGAGGTAGGTGATTGCAAGGGAAAGTGTACCCGAAGGGTGTGGAATAGCAGGGAAGATATGGGTTTGGTGCTGTAGGGGTGGTGCATTGGGTGCAGGGGGCGTGTCTTCATTGGACGGAGATGAAATGATGAAATAAGATGAAGCCACGAGGTTGAAGGTAACGTGACTTACCGAAATCGAGGATGTCAGTCACACTAACGCCGTCGTCGAGACCCTTGACGCGCAGATGGATGCTTAAATTACCATTCCGGTATGCATTGCTTGTACGCCTCCTGAGCTTCTTGTAAAGCTTCCAGGAGGGGAGGATACGAAGTAGACTGTAGATACTGCGAAAGAGAGGTATTCCGTGCTTGTAAATTGTAGATGGTGCCACACTGTCGGCGTCACTGTCTCCACAAGCTTCTGGAACGAAATTGAGCAACCAGTTCTCGAGTACGATGTGCCTAGGCGTTGGGTCAACGCGAGAGCGAGAGGAATCATGAGCAAGGTGGACCAAGACTTGATTAGTGGTGAGGTCTGGGACGGAGAGTAGCACCTGAAGTTCGAGTGGAGGTGGCGCAGGTGCAGCAGATACTGCTTTGTATACACGCAGATGATCTCTGAAGAGGTCAGAATCTGGAGTTTCAAGGTTAAACTGGCAAGAGGTTATTAGCACACAGTCGGGAGCCCTGAAGGAGTCACGCACCCATTTGTCAACCTTTGTTTGAGACTTTAGCTCAGAAGTGGCCCTAGCATTTGAGACGACGAGACAAAGCTTTGTGTAGAATCTGTGTGCTATCTGGTCGGCCTTCTGTATGTCATTGGACATTGTAAGGGAAGTGGTATTTGACTCGAACAGACTAGTATGAAATGGGTAGTAGAAAGAAATTAGAAAAGAAACGACATTAGGGTTACAAGTCTAGAAGTATGAGTCAGTCAAAGTATTAGAATCGTGGTCGGAGGCGAAGGCGTGTTCAGCACGCAGTATGAGTCCAACCACCGCAGGGGTAATGAGACAGCAACCGTAAGCTGGGAAACCAAGAAAGCTTTCCTTTTACAGTTACCCTTCAAATCTAAACTAGGCTTACATAAGCCCGTACCAGTGACGTGGAAATTCTGCCTAAACACGCAATTTACAGATCATCAGTACCAGGTAAGTCGAACATACCAGTTTGACTTTAGTGAAGGCCATCAAAATGGGAATATTGGCGCCTGCCAAAAGCTTCAATTGTATCGTGCACCGCATCACAATTCAGACCAGTGACTAGGACAAATGTGTCGGTCCGACGCACAACCGGCGGCAGCAGTAAAAGTGCAGCAGATACGGAACTGGTGCCCTTGAAGAGACCGGAGTCTGGGGTTACGACTTCCAAGCTTAAACTTTGGGAGCAACGACCGCATTGGATGAGGCTAGGACCAATCACCCACCGCCCCTTGTCGACTCCCGGCCCAGATGTGGTTCTCGCGTTTCAAATAACGCCCCACTGGTAGCTGTTTGATTTCAATTATGTGGCCTGGTTTGGGCCAGGTGTACCGTCTGTCCTATTTGATCGGACTTCTGTCAGCCATAGACGCTAGCAGATGGGTAGCGAAGAGGAGTCTTTGGAAAATGAGACCACCTTAATTGGGGGTACAGGTAAGTATATCGAGGTGTGTCGTGATGAGCAAAGAATGAGGGTGATGGCGTGTTCAGCACACGGCAGTTTGGCGCTTATTTCCATGCATGGGGACTCGTGAATCTGATGAATTCATTTTACTTGTTCCATGAGTATAACCTCTTTCAGCTGTAGAATTGATACACACATTTCGAATTTCTATATTTGGCGCATGGGATGGGACAACTTCATAGTCACATCCAGCCCTTCGTGGCGAGGCCTGTGGGACGAAATACTGCATGTGAGGCATACAGTTTAGGGTGTATGGCTTAAAGGGGTTCATTACGCTGGGCCAGATAGGGAGCTTAAAAAATCCTATTGAAAGCTACTCGGGGGGCAAGAAATAGTGGGGAATAACATTGAAACCCAATAGTACAGATTCAGGCCATAATATAAATATTTGTTGTACATGCATAGGTAAAGGATATCAAGTTAGGCCTAGCAACAGCACCAACCTCTACGTTTATGCACAAACGCCATCGTACGTCCAGTCACCGGCAGCGCCTAAAGATCATCCCATCAGCAAAACTGACAGCATCACATCAGAAGCTTTCGCTTACCGCCCGGAACATCATTCTCCGACCACCACTTTGCAGTCCAAAGGTCCCCGCTGTTACATGATACGTTAGCTCCCAATCCGCGAGCGCAAGTCAACTTGCACACGCACCCATATGTGACTTCATTGCCTCCGACATACTAAGTAAAGTGATTAGATCCCCGAAACTGCGCAATATGTAATTGAACTCACAGCAACACCAGTTTGCCATGCTGCTACTCCAGCGCAGGATACAGTCCCAGAAGTTGTTGTGGGAGAAGGACTTGTCGTTGTGCTGGTGCTCTGTGTGGTAGTAGTCGTCGCAGTCGTGGACGTGGTCGTAGTTGTTGACGTGGTCGTAGTAGTCGTCGCAGTCGTGGTCGTGGTAGTAGGGGAATACGTACCACCTAACAGTGCATTCTTGACAGAGATGTCGTATCTGCTATTTGCTGAAGTGCAAATTCAATCATGAGTGTATAGAGGCAGCACATAACCACTTTACCGTACGCCTGAGACGCGTCCCACAGCATGACGCCTCCGAAAGATGAGTATTGTGCCATTGTTTGCTGAATGATTGTGGTAATCGTCGATGGAGTGACATATCCGGATCCAGCTGCACTCGATGATGCTGGGGCACCAATGTAGACTTTGACATTTGGATTGGGGGATACCGTTTTTGCCCAATTGTCCCTGTGATTTGGTCAGTATAAGTAAACTTCTGCCAGTCAAACGAGATCACATACCATGTGCCAAAGTTCCAAGCCTACGGTTCGCATTTTTAGTCACTGATAACAATAGACCTATGGGGTGCTTACATTCGGGTTGTTGTAATTTGTCAAACCGCAATAGTTGTTGTCTAAAAGCGTGTGAGACGCAGAGACTCAGACTGAAAATATCACTCACAAAACTGGACATATACAGCGTCAAATCCAAACTGGTTCAGAGTAGTACCAATGTAGGCATCGGGGTAGGGACATTGAGGAGCTAATAAATCCCACAGTATCAGTGACGGTCGTCGTGTAAAGCATCAGAAACCGAACCTGCAGTGATGTAGTACCTGTAAAGGCTGTTAGAAAGTAAATCAAAAGAATGTGGAGCGACGTACGGCTTACTGCCACCATTCATCAAGGTACGAAGGGCAGACAAGAAGGATACGAATCCAGTCTGAGAGCCACCTTCGATGTCCATATCAATACTAGATTAAGAGTCAGATTGCACATTTCTCAAAGGGCTGACGTATAATTACCCGTCCAAAACAGCGGACCCGAAAGGACGTGTGCTACTCGAACCTCCTAGGAAAAGATCCCAGATTGTCTGTGCATATGCCGCAGCTTGACTATCATTTGCAAAGCCGTTAGAACCTGTTGCTCCTCCCAACGACATCGTGACGATTTTTCCTGCAGCTTGACAAGTCTTGATACTTGATGCGAGGAATGAGCAATTGGGGAGGTTCGTTCCTGGAAAAACAGGGTCATCGGCCGTGTTACAAGTCTGCAGCCGGGTTAGATAGGTCTGGGCAATTAGGAATGAGGACTTGCGTTTGCAAGGTTGATAGACGGGAGATTTCCTGTCGAATAGAACTCGTCTAGAAAGGCGACCGGGAATGTGTTGATCACGTTGTCCTGCGATTAAAATGTGAGGTATAATTCCAGTATAATATGGGAATAAGCCAACATTGCAATAGTAAGAGATTGTCTGCTGCAAGTGTGCAGTATCGGATGAATTTACAGCTCCATACGAGTCCTGGCCCCAGTACCTGCAATTCGCAGGTTGTTGGTAACGGAAGATATGCGTCTTATGCTCGTAATCCACTTACACAGCCAGCTAGTCAAAGTCGTCAATCACACGTCAAGAAAGAGGGAGGCTAACTGACATTCTGGTTCGAGGACATGTCGAACACCGCAACGGTGCGGGTAACAAAACAGAGAAAAAGCACACATGTCAAGCTGAATTTAGAAGACATTGCGATGATCTTTGTTGCAGTAGCACAGTCACAGGATGGGGGTCAATGGCCGATAACATATCATTGCACAGTACTACTTTCTCTTTATGCAGCCCGGAATGCGGATGTGATGGCAGATAGAAGTCTTGACGAACCTGATACGGAAAGGGCCATGCTTCATGGTAGCTTGACTGCAGCGATTGTGCCTGCCATATCGCGAAGAATAACTCAGCTGAACCATTCGGGGTAGCTGAATCCTGCTCATACAGGAGTTGAGTCGCATGTCGATCGGATGAATATAGCGTTCCGGTTAACCATCCACGTGATATGGCCACATGAACGCATGAACAACTGGAGCTATGCTGCAGCCCAGAGCGAGTGTCCAATAGGGGCCGCCTGCTAGACTTTCGTTTCCTCCATGACGTCCAAGAATATGCCATCCAGCACTTGACGCGCCTTTAGCTATGGCGCTGGAGGAGTGGCTTCCATGGTGCTCGAATAAAGGAATTCTTCTCCAGTGATTTCCCCTAAGAGTACACGAGGCATGGGCGACGTACCTTAAGGAATTTAGAAAGCCCTCTTCGTCACGTCGTAACTTGGATCGGGACCGCCAACAGGCCGTCAGAGGCCAGGTATATCTAGCCTAGTAGTTTCCGTGTTTGCGAGCCCGACTACTACAAGCCCAACCTTTGAAGCACATGGTATGCCCACGAAATGCTCCCGACGCGTATCAGAAGATCCGAGGAATGCTCTGACAAGACCCATAATGGAAGTAAGAGGTGTTGCGGACACACAGGCAGTATCAAAACAATCTTCTCGGACTGTACACTTGAACTGAGCGCTGAGTACCCGATAGAATCGATGTATATCTGGCTAGAGGTCGGGTACAATCAACAAACCACAAGGTACTTACTTCTGAAGTTCGGCGTCACAGCGCGTGAGCTGGGTGAGCTTAGCTCTTGGCACCTAAATCGATATCCGCTTAGCTAGGTCTGTTATGAAAAATTCTCAGCGACATGAGCTTGGATGTAGCTGAAAATCTAAACCTGTTGGATTGAGCTAGTCTGAGGACAACTTGGTATTTGTTTGCCTCGCCAAACAACATTGAACTTGCTTGAACTTTACTCATCATTCCATATCTATTCTTGTGCTTGTACACACCACATACTCAGAACTTGCTCAGAACGGTCAGAAAAGCGAGCTATGTATATCTTTCTCGATGTTCAATCAGAATCAATGGTGCAACTTCGACTCCAGCACTTGCGATCACCAGCAGAAGACGTGCTTATCGACTCTCTACGACGTCACCTCAATGCCAGGCAGGGCTATAGGTATGAACCGTCATCATTTCAGGTATCAGTATGTCCTGTCGGAAGCCTCTAAAATTCATCATGCAAAATTTGGATAGACGCGGGAGCGCACATCCAATACGGTACGTTATCAAATGATGACCACTTCGCCGTTTAAACACGACGCCTAACTTATGGGAATTTGGAGCCTCAGGTAACGAGACTGTTCGCCGTCACTTATCTTTGGCACATATTCGGCACGGAATCGTACTTTTGCTGTCAGTTCGACGTCAACGTACGTTGGGGCGATCAGGTCGCATATGAATAACTTGAATGAATTAATCAATGTCTCGCTCCCGCATTTTACTGAATAGCCGCCTTTTGCGTCTGATGGGGTTTGATGACCTTCAAGTTGTACTCCCCAACCCGCACACTCCGCTACCGTCGTAGAATGCGGTCGGTTGTCGTGGGGCCTAGACGGCGAAGTTGTAGATCTAAATCACGTAAAGCCTTCGTTGACGTGGTTCCCTTCTTAGCTGTCGAACTCACTCATCGTGACTCGCTCCTTGCCTACGACAAGGCTCCGACCGACTGGTTTTCTTCCAAGCTTCATGACAACAAAGCCGACAATCATGCTTTTGGAAGATTCCTCAACGAGATTTTGGACCTTGCCGAGGGAAAATATGGCGAAGGTGACCACAATCGCAGATCTTGAAGGCCGTGATGCCCCCATTGCAAACTTCCAAGCCAATGGTGGAGACACCGATAACGATTCCAACGGAGGCAATGAGGATCCAGCGCTACAGTATCAATTACGCGCGCAGATTTACTTTATTTGTGGCTGGACGCATGTAATACCCTCAAGTATCGTATCATTTGTGACTCGTGATCCTCCATTCTGACATCGCTTATCTACGAGAATTCCGGATACTCGAAGATATATCTACTGACGTCGAAACTACCTACACGTTGCCCTTTGAGAGCGTGGAGTAATGTACCAATATTCACATACGGGAACAAACAATTTCTAATAGGACGTGGTACCCCTGGCGATGGGGAAAAACCACCGAGTTATGCAGCCCAGCATGGATAACTGTTAGTCCTCGTCATGGGTCAAAGCCTGTTTGACTGCTTTATCGTAGCGATGATTGGCTGAAGCAGTAGAGTTATAGATGAATGCGAAGACAAGGCAGGTTCGACGCACCGTATGCGTCTGATGCATCCCATAACATGACCCCTCCAAAGGAAGAGTAATTGGATTGAGTCTGCTGGATTATTGACGTAATTCTCTTCGAGTTGACATAGCCAGACCCTGCTGCGGATGACGCGGGAGCGCCAATATAAACCTTGACGTCACGATTGGGTGAGATCTTATTTGCCCAGTTGTCCCTAACATGGGTTAGTAAGTAAGACACGAGCTGGCCCACGTCCGCACACACCAAGCATCAAAGTTCCAGTCCTGTGCTCAACGACCCTATTGAGGAATAGTACTAGACAGAAGCATCGTAACTTACATTAGGATGATTGTAATGCTGTAGACCGCAATAGTTGTTGTCTGAGACATTATCAACCTCAAACACAGCGGGGCATTCAATAAAAAGACGGACAGAACTGGACATATACTGCATCGAATCCCACTGCGTTGAGTGTGTTTCCAATGTATGCGTCTGGGTAAGGACACTGAGGTGCTGAAGATTTCGGATATGAATACCAAATGACTGTCAAATAACAGCGCTTCGGCTTACCAGCAGTGATATAATACCTGCGCGAACAACATAAACGAATGTTCACAGGAGAAGAAAAATAAACTTCACTTCTTCTTGCCTCGGTTCATGTGTTTCCGAAGCGCAGTCAAAAAAGAAACATAACCTGTCTGCGAGCCACCCTCGATGTCCATGTCAATTCTGCCTCATGTTCAGAACAAGTTTGAAGATGTGAAAAGACCAACTGACCCATCAAGAACGGCAGATCCAAAGGGACGTGTCTTGCTCTTTCCGCCAAGAAAAAGATTCCATATCGTTTGCGCATAAGCAGCGGCCTGAGAGTCGTTTTGAAAGTGGATATTTCCTGATCCGCCACCAAGGGAGATGGTGACTGCCTTTCCCGCGGACTGGCACATTTCTATGTCCGAGGCGAGAAAAGAGCAATTGAGCAAGCCAGTGCCTGGGAAATAGTTAGCATTGCCTGAGTTACAGATCTGCACATCGACTTGGAGTCAGTACGCTCCGGAATGAAGGTCACGAATTGCCCACATTCGCCAAGTCTATCGACGGAAGATTACCCCCCGCATAGCTATCGACAAGAAAGGCAATCGGAAAGGTGTCGATACTATTGTCCTGAGAGACTCGGGGTCAAGAAGCGACTCGAAACTTCAGATAAAGGAAAATTCACCATGCAGTAGTATGAAAGTGTCTTCTGCCAGTGAGCGGTTTTACCGGGATTGATGGCTCCATATGAATTCTGGCCCCAGTAGCTGTTACGAGGTTTGTGTCCGGCCTCGTAGATAACATACATATGACACTTACACGGCCAGCTAGCGAGGAAATGATTAGTAGTCAGGATCAAGAAAAACACACACAGCCTCACATTATCGTTGGACAGCATATCGAATGCAACTATTCCGTGGGCCATCATGACAAGAAATAGAGACGATAGTGTGAAGCATGAAAAACCCGCAACCATCATGGTTGTCACGGTGCGAATGACAGGATCCAAAGATTCGATGATGAACAGCCATCATGCATTCCAGGTTTTTATGCTGGCCTCAAGAATCCTTGTGCTGCTTTCAGCTCAGAAGGAATAAACTTCTGTCAAGAAACCTACCAGCTTCTCTCTACGAAAACGGTTCGACTCCCCCCCAAACCGACACGAAGCGCAACTCGTGAAATAGGGACGACAGTTGCTGTTGGCAAGACATCAGTGCCATCATGCGATGCGTGCTCAAAGCTACAGATACGCGACTTTCCGTTCTTCTCGGATACGTGTCTAGAAGATGGTGTTAGTCGCGTTCGATATATACTTATAGTGTGTTATAATTTCAGATAGATCTAACCGGTTGCTCACCGAGATCTTCAGCTGACTCGACGCCCAGCAAGTCGCTAACGCAGCGCATTGTAGCGCAAGCAGACCGATAGGTGTTAGCATCAGATGAATCCGATTTGAAATGTTCTGGCTCTCAGATGGCCATACTCGTCGAGCCCACTGCTGTGAAAGCTCAATATGAAAACCAGCTGTAGAAGTTGTACTTCTGTATGCCTTCAGTTGGTTATAGACAACTATTTTCCAAGACGATAATGAAATTCGGCACCTGGAAGCACGAAAGCGAACAGGAAACCTCAGGAAATCGCCATATCATCGCTTACTAATCAGTTACAGGAGGCTCGGGTGGCACCGAGGTGAGGCGGGGAACTTGTTCGGGATGTCCATGTCAGTCGCCAGCGTAACGGTTGGATTCGAATCTAGCTAGGCTGCCTTGATGCATGATGCACCATGCAAGAATGCCTTGATGCGCAGTGTAAGCACTGTATAGTCTGTGCCTGGTCGAAAGTTCTCTTCCATTTTATCTCTTGCCTGAACTGTTCCACTGCCACGCCACCGCTACTGGACACGACCCGGTGGTTGCAGCCTGGCACTTGTTGATCCCCCACCTCATGTGCGACGGCGAATACACGTACATTGTCAAAGCTTCAAGTCGGAATGGCGCTACGCATTTCACTCGGTAGGCCAACAACGAAGAGAAGCACCGACAAATCACAAGTAGCATGATCGTGGTGTGCAAATTGGTCAACTGTAGCCACACTTTAGCCGCAGGATTTGAGCAGCCTCATGAAGGTAAGCAAGGGTCGACTGTCATGGTATCATAGCCACACATATCACTTACCTTGAAGCTCAATTTGCAAACTAAAATTTCAAAAGCTGGTTTGGCCTCCCACGTACAAGTGGCTGTTCTTGACACCAGCGCTTTGGTCCCTGACAGGTGGCAGTAAGCTGTAAGTGTTTCATCTTTCGCTTACATGTACTTATGGCAAGTCTTGCTCGCTGTCTATGCGCCGAGACCTCCACGATACCAGACGATGAGTTCGCCACGCCGTTTCCTTCTCACATGAATGTCCCAGAATCTCGTCATCTTCTCCTTGGCCCTCTTCCTCAGTTGTTATTTCAAGGACTTTGTCTCATCTCAGTTCGCCGACCGTTCTTGGACCACCACTTAAAATCCAAGTACAGTGAGAATGGGACAAGCTCGTGAACCAGTTCACGACCATCGTTACCGACGCTACCTCCCCTACAATCAGTTCCAAACTACGCACCTACACCTTCAGATATCCTTGCGCTCGTCTCATGCACTTGGTTGCATTCCCGCTGGTATTGCTGTGATAGCAACATAACAATATTGATCCTGCGACGGAACCTGGTCAAGGGAAGCAAGTATCCATCTGCTAATGCGTGCTACTTTGATACAGTGCAGTAACACGTCTTCCTTTATCTCATTCCTTCTCATGGCTTAGCCGTCAGTCCGTTTCTGTCAATCATTTTCCTTGCGGCTAGATTCACCTTCTCATACCCTCATACCATAAAAAGCGGTGTCGCACGCAGTGTTGATACTTCTGGGCCTGGGTTGAAGCTTATATTTTAGATATGGACCTCACCTGTCTTCATATTTCACACAATTTTCCCGCAACTTGATCGACTCAGAACGCAGCCGCACATCCAACAACTGATACTAAAATAAAACACCAAGTTCGTACACTCGATCTTGGAGAAACCATGACATCATCAATGAGGGTAAACCAGAAAACACACATATAGGTACATCATCATCATCACAAGCATCACAAGTATCGCATCCCAAATACCGCCTCCAGCGGCTCTCGTCCTCACTTCGACTCAAAATGCCCACTCGTAAGATTGTTAAGCTTATCCTCCTCGCTGTCGAGCTTACGCACGGCGATCCAAAACAGGATACCACCAACGGCCGCAAGGATAGCGCTGATCGCGTAGTTCCACACGAGCAGCGGATCGAGGGAGAGCGCTGTTGTATTCGTATGATCAGCATTTGTTCGCAGATGACAATAAACGACGAAGAGGACGCACAGACAAATGCCTCGCCAATAGCAGCTGACGCGGCACTCATAAAGAAGAAGACAGACATCACCAAACTACGCATGTTCGTCGGCGCTTTAGTGAATGCATACTCGAGACCCGTGATCGATGCGAAAATCTCAGAAAAGGCGATGAGCACGTATCTACGCACCATCAACATCAACATCAATCGTAAAACTTGGGAGAATAACTCACGAGCCACTCTGGATCCATACATTCAGGGGGGAGACGAGCGGGTTCTTTTTTGCGTCCTTGCAGGTTGCGGCGTAGTGCCCACAAGGGTTCGTCTTGTAGATATAGTACTGCACGATAGCAGCCCAGATCATGGATGCAGCTGCTGTGCCGAAGCCCCAGGTGATCTTCTTCAGAGCGGTGAACTTGATACCGGCACGTGCGAGTGCTGGGTAGAT
>KN835212.1:58628-82894 GCA_000827255.1 Suillus luteus UH-Slu-Lm8-n1
AGATACACGCCTGAGAGTGATCATCTCCTCCGCAGTAGGGAACAGCAAGCCGTCGTGGATGCTGTCGACATCGCTGTCTAGATAATCAGCATCCACACCCGCGGCGAGCTTCTTCTCCGAGCTGTAATCCGGGTCGCTGTCATTATGCTGAGCAGTAGGCTGAAGACGGTCTGCCATGCTGGGCTAGAGGGCAGAAAATAAAGCGTCGCAGTGGAGACTGAAGGCGTGTAAACATGTCGCGAGGATTTGCTTTTTATGAAGGCAAGTTGGCCCAGAATATGATTTAACGCTGTGCCACGGCACAACCGTCAAGGCTGCTGCTGTAAAGAGCCTATTCAAATGCTCGTACATGTGACATTAGTGTTGTGGGCAGTTCTGCTGGCAGAACCGGCAGAACGTGGCAGAACTGGGTCGACCCACCTGTGCCATTGCAAAACCAGGCAGAGGTGAATTATTTGCAATGTTGACTAAAAGAAACCATAGGTTGACATTACATAATGATGTTGAATGTCCACCCAGCGTGATCTGGCTCCGGGCTGCGGGAGGGTTGAAGCGTATGTCACTTTTCGGATATGGCCCTCAGCTGCTTCATGGCATATCCCTGCGAAATTTGTAACTTGATCAAGCACCGAATTAAAACACGCCCGCTTCACCACTGAAGGCTCTCGCAGGGCATTGATCGCATGTGGTAATGATGAGCGCGCGCTCATCCTTCGGTTCCGACACTACCCCCTAATATACCCCACTGGTACTGGAATAAAAAACCAAGTTCGTACACTCGATCTTGGAGAGACCATGACATCATCAATGAGGGTAAACCAGAAAACACACATATAGGTACATCATCATCATCATCATCATCATCACAGGCATCACAGGCATCGCATCCCAAATACCGCCTCCAGCGGCTCTCGTCCTCACTTCGACTCAAAATGCCCACTCGAAAGATTGTTGAGCTTATCTTCCTCACTGTCGAGCTTACGCACGGCCATCCAAAACAGGATACCACCAACGCCCGCGAGGATGGCGCTGATCGCGTAGTTCCACACAAGCAGCGGATCGAGGGAGAGGGCTATTGAAATTGTGTGATCAGCGTTTGTTCGCAGACAATGATAAACGACGAAAAGAACGTACAGACAAACGCCTCGCCGATAGCAGCTGACGCAGCACTCATAAACAGGAACACAGACATCACCAAACTACGCATGTTCGTCGGCGCTTTGGTGAATGCATACTCAAGACCCGTGATGGACGCGAAAATCTCAGAGAAAGCGATGAGCACGTATCTACGCACCACCACCATCACCATCAACATCAATCGTAACACTTGGGAGAATAACTCACGAGCCGCTCTGGATCCATACATTCAGGGGGGAGACGAGCGGGTTCTTGTTTGCGTCCTCGCAGGTCGCGGCGTAGTGCCCACAAGGGTTAGTCTTGTAGATATAGTACTGCAAGACGGCGGCCCAGATCATGGATGCAGCTGCTGTGCCGAAGCCCCAGGTGATCTTCTTCAGAGCGGTGAACTTGATACCGGCACGTGCGAGTGCTGGGTAGATCTGTGGGTGGCATGATGAGATCGGGGAGATCGTGTTCCTTTGCGGTACTTACCAGCAAATCACAAATCGGGATGAAGATGATGAGAGCCAAGGGGTCGAGGTTGGATAGGATGTCGTTGGGTAGGCCGTTGGTGTTCATCGTTGCAGCTTGTGAAACCAAGTTGTTGTTAAGTTGGTTGTAGCAGAGCCCTGTGCGGCAAAATTAGCTTCGAAGGATAGTGGGTCGAATATGGAAAACCTACAGTAAAGCGGGAACCAGATGAACACGCCGCAAGCTTTGAACCCACGACGGACCTCGTCGACCCACTGGTCGTCAAAAGTCATCCATCTTGGCTTCTCGCCAACCTGCTTAGAGGGCTTGGCACTTTCCCAGAAGTCCTCGGAGGTGAGGTTTTTGATTGTCTTGAACGGGTTCAATGACCATCGCCCGCGCTGTGCATATCGCCAGATGCGCAGCGCAGCCGGAAGAACGGAGCCTTGCGGTGGAGATCTGCGGTAACGACTACGACCGTACCACAGGACTAGAGGAGAGATGCAGAAGACTATGGTGGGCAATGTATAGGCCAGCCAGAAGCCAACATACTGTGGCACCGCATCAGAAGATTCAGGGTCTGTTTTTTAAGAACGTACCTTCTCAGCATAAACCATTCCGACTTGACCAATGAGAGCACCGATGTTGATAAAAAGGTAGAAATACTATGGGTAATGTCAGTGGCAGCTCAAGATGTGCGTTGAGCTCGGCGCACCATATAAATTCTCGTAGTGGTCATGGCCGGGTCAACAATAACGCGCTCGCCGGACCTAGTCGTAGTAATGTAACATTTTGTTATCCGATATTGCTCTGCAACCAAAGGGGAGACATTGGACTTGAAGCCGCCAGTGCCAGTGCTAGTGACGATCATGGACAGGATGAATACACCAAGTGATGCATTGGTGCCGATGATACCGGGGATTGAAGAGATGATCATGATGATATGACCCAACATGGCAACGACGACACTCCAGCAGATTGTCTTGTAACGACCCCAGTAGGTATCAGCGATATATGCGCCAGCAATTGGACAGATGTAAGCCCTAGATGAAACCGCAATCAAGGGACTGACAAGACATAGGCCAAAGCCACGAACCAGAATTGATAGAAGGTGGTCAAGCCAGTAGACATTTGTTGACCGGCGCCAAGAGCACCAGATTGGCCAGTCGCACCACCTGCGCCCGTACGAGAGAAAGGGGGAAGGGGTTGCTGAATGTAGTTGGTCTGCAGAAGATGGACATTCGTACGACTGATTCACTAGCGAGCGAAGGAAGTTCTACTTACGAAGACAACACTAGAACCTTTGAAAGTGACGCATTGAATATCGACATGATATAATCAAGGTGTACAACATACCATAGTACTGAAAAGCAAGTAAATTGAGCGGTCATGATTTGAGACGATAAGATAAACTCACAGAGAACCGCTCGGCCAGTTCCACAATGGCAATGACTACGAAATGAAAGTCGGCTTCAGTGAGGCACATATGCGATATGCGCAAGGTACTCACGATAAGCATTCCATGGGATTGTATCAGATACACGCCTGAGAGTGATCATCTCCTCCGCAGTAGGGAACAGCAAGCCGTCGTGGATGCTGTCGACATCGCTGTCTAGATAATCAGCATCCATGCTCGCTGTGAGCTTCTTCTCCGAGTTGTAATCCGGGTCGCTTTCATTGTGCTTAGCAGTAGGCTGAAGAAGATCTGCCATGCTGGACGACGAGAGGGCAGAAAATAAAGCGTCGGAGTGGAGACCTGAAGCGTGTAAACATGTCGTGAGGATTTGCTTTTTATGAAGGCAAGTTGGCCCAGAAGTTGATTTAACGCTGTGCCACGGCACATGTGCAACCATTCCCAGTTCCGTCACTGATGCCGTAAAGAGCCCGTTATGTCAGCATTTATGCTCATACATGTGTCCATGATCCGCAAGGTTGCATGCGCTATAAAAATGTTGAACAGAACGTTGGATCTTTCAATCGCTGGATTCTACAACCGTACACTGGATCCATGAGCGCATCAGCGACTATCACGGTTGTTCCCCATATCACTGTTCAAACACTTCAATCAGCCGCCCATAATTAAAATAACCACAATGAGATTTTGATCTTGGCACCCACTGGCAACCACCAGGCACTGATGGACCTATCGTGGGTCCATATGATAGTGTCAATAGCCGCGTGTTAATGTGCCTGGTATGAGGATCTTATCTTCATTGCAAAACCGGGTCATACCGGTTTCCTCTTCTCCACCCAGTCGATCAGGTCAATCAAGAACACTGCAGCTGCGATGTGTTCCATCAGAGTCCTACAACTCGAACAAAGTACAACAGTTCCAACAGAATCCCAGTTGAGATCACATGTTAAAACGAACTGGCAGACACATCATATTTCCAAATGACATATTGTTCTGCCACCTACCACACTGCCCATACTCGTGCATACGACGATCTTTGCTCTGTTGCGGGTTGCTTACTTTTAGTACATCGTGAATTGCACCCCCGATAACGCGCAGTGTCTCCGTTCACTCGCACTTCCGACTCTCGTATCATGATACGAGATTCCTCCGCAACTGCTAAACATTGCTGACCCCTTGGTGGTGGTCTTTTCTAGTTAACTGCCAATAGTCCGTCAGTGACAACAACCGTCCCCTAGATGTATGTATGACGCGTAGTAACGCCTAGCATTTCCAAAGTTCTATACAAGCGAATGTCTAGTTGCGTGAGCGAGCGTGGTTGCTGGTGGTTGGTTTAAGTAATCGATGGGTGGATAAGGTATATGAACCGTGAAAGTCCCTGGACACTATGAGTAATAGTTGCATGAGAAGATAAGTTTAGGTTAGTATAGGTCGTGCTGGATGCATCAGGAAACAGCTCGAGCTAGCTTAGCACCCGCCAGAATACTATAAATATGAATGAGCCACTACATCAGTCAGAACGCTAGGGCAACGCACCAAGCTGTTTTTCGGTTTTGGATAATTCCACAACGTAAGGTTGGGATCTGGTGCCATCCATCAGTGTCATCCCCAAAAAGTCAGCGAATTTGACAAACTCATATAAGAATCCATATGCCGGTTGATATAGTCCTCCGTAGGGTAGTCCTTAGGGCTGCACCCAACATTCGTCTGTCCTTTCCGCTGGTACACACGCACGTAGTCGATGAGCATCTCAGCAGGGAAGATCATTGTGCTTGTATCAATCGTCTGCCAATTCGCTACAAAGGACATCAGTGAGTGTTTCTACGAAAAAGAAAAACTGAACACACGTGATATACCCAAGTTGAAGATGATGGACTATCAGAATGGATCGTCAGGCGGAATGGCACAGGAAAAGATCAAGACTGACCATTGGCTCTACAGAGATCAGTCGTTGCGATACGCCTGTGCCGTCTGGTAACGGATCGGGACCAAGTGCTGCGGCACCAACTCGTGCGGATTCGACACCAGCGGTTTGCCATGTGATATACCCATCTGATGGATTTGAGGGATCCGACCAATATTCGAAGCCTACAAAACATCAGGCAACCAAAAGGTGGCGTTCGCAAAGTTTCTCACCGAGAGTCGTGAACTGCGCCCCAGATTCTTGAAAAATATTATCAGGAAGAACCGTCAAGGCAGACACCGCTTGTTGGCTGGTGGCAAAAGAGAGGTGTTAGTTCCCAAACAAACAATAATCATGTGATGTCGAAATCACGAAAATGGCACTCACACCGCACTCCCTTGATAAGGATTCGCACGAGTGATATCAGGCGTGTTGACAAACCACTCATCCTGGGTATCATTGAGGTAGACGTAATCGTGCGTGAAGGGAGCAAACTGGCCAGACTGAGAGACGACCTGTCCCGAGCCCACCTTGTTGTGCTCGACCTCGAGAATGTCGATTTCAGGAGCGCCACGGCCTACATTCACGGATGGCCCGGGATGGTCTTCTCCTGGGCAAGTGCACGACCTAGGTAGAGTGTTAGTATTGGGCGTGAAGGGTATGTGTGCCAGGGGCAGATACGACAAAATGTTTGAGAGGAAGTCAGGTATGACTTACGAGAGACGCTGTCCCGACAGCCATGATAGCTCATAATTGTACTTGGACTTCGAAGCATTTGACTGGAGAGCAGCAGCAGGTCCAGAACCATCCGGCTCTGTCTGATTCGGGAAAGTGCCAACATCACAAGAGTCATATCTAAAGCAAAGTAAATACCCAAATCGCCATTCCAGCAATCGAACTCACGAGTAAGGCCATACACCATCTGTAGTCGCACCATATCCCGGGCGAGCAAGATTACCCATCGTCCATGCACCTGGCCACTAAAGATCAATCCATGAATCAGTATCACACTTCCCGAACCACTCCTGTTAGGAGGCCTCCACAGCGCCACCTCCACTTACATAGCCCTGCGTCTCCTGATTCGGCCCCGGTAAACTGATCGACACTTCGATATAGCCACCCGTGAAGCAAAACTTGTTCCAACTCTGGAGCATACCACTCCGGTAAGGCAAGTCATTCTCTGGGACCTGGTCCATGACGATGCTCAGGTACCCATCTCTTGTCGTTACCTGGGCGGGGTCATACCACTCCTCATCGCCGGTGCTCCCGTACCAGATGTTCACGGCTTCCCAAAACGGATCATCCCCAGGCCAGAACGTGCGATTGGGCGTGTTGAACTCGTCCGAGAAGACTAGCTCGTAAGGAAGGCCATCATACCCCGTCCGCGTTGCAGCACTACTTGGCGTGTCAGGGTCAATGAGTTGTGCCATCTGAAATCTGAACAGCCACACCGTCAGTCAGGTGGTCCATACCACACGAAAATAAAATAGAACTGCTGCGAGAAAGAATAAAAAGTGATGAGACGCACAGAAACGGGACCTGGCCGGTTCCATTGACGAGTACGTTTCCTGCAATGACATTTTTCTGAGCTTGATCGTAATAATAACTGATAACGGGGTAGACGATGAAGAGGGATAGGAGGGCCAGAATGAGGATGAGGAGTACTCCAACATTAAGGATGCCTCTGATGGGAAAGACGCTGCTGTTGAAAGTGTCGTCATTAGGATCATCGAGGGGATCATCTTCGTCTGGCTCGTCAAGGGCTGGGTCATAGACGTAGGGCACGAGAGCACCACGTGCATTCCAAGCACCGGAAGGGTACTTGCTGTCGTATGAAAGTGAGAAAATGGAATCCGCTGAGGTAGTGAAGACGGAATCGCGGTTAGGGAGCGGCTTGGGTCGGGCCAGTGGGCCGTGGTTGTCTTCTGCGGCTAGACGGTATAATATCATTGAACCACGTTGACTCGAGGGAAGCGAGGCTATGTTGTTTGCAGCGAGAACCTGGGAGTCCTCCGAAGCCACGCGGTTGAATTGCATACTTTGACGAGACTGCGATCGATATCGCGAATTGAGCTGAGGAGAACCTGGGGACGAGGTGGAGGGATTGGGGTTCAAGGGAGAGGATATATAGTTCTGGTTGATGCTGTGGGACAAGGAATGTGTAGGCGCCTGTCTTGGCTGGGGCGAATCTGGAGGGAGGAGGGGGGTTTCGAAGTTGGAGGTGCTGGGAGTTCGTGAGGACAGCATGTACTGGGCGACTTCCGGAGTTTGAGCTTCATCGCGGTCGACGTCCTGGGCTGTTTGGCTGTCCTCAGTATCGCGTGGACTGACCATGCGATCTTCACGTTGTGAACCGAAGAAGGTCGTGTCATGCCAAACAGAGTTGTTTGTAGAGTCGCTCAAGTGCTCCTTTTCGCCGCTACTGGTAGAAGAACTAGTCCGCTCTGCCGCCATCGCGCTAGTTGACGATCCACCAGTGATTCAACGTCGCAGCTCACGGTGGGATGGCAAAAGGTAGCACTAGTCGTTAAACACCGCAACTTGGAGGGAATTGTGAGAAGCGAGAGCGGCACACGCCCGTTCCTCGCCTCCGCCTATACTTTGAGTTACGGCTGGTCCAGAATACTTTAACGCGCGAGCAATAGTGCGCGTAAGTATAACTCGTGTACTTAAATAAGCAAGTACCGTACTCACTTTAATTAGCTTTCCTCGGCTTCCGCTGATGGGCACATGCCATCCGTTCTTTTTCGGCTGACAGCGTCCGTATTTACAATTGTCAACCAAGTCAATTTTTCAACTTGGCATCGAGCTGGCAAGGGACAACAGCTGGACGAACGTGGTCTGCATCTTGGAACCTATGGCCGCTGGATAATCGCAGAGTTATCGCTCAAAAGGCAACATGGTGGGTGGCCACGGTGGCGGTAACAGTGTTTAAGGCGTGTGATGTTTTTTTTTTTTCATTGACAGTCTCTACATAGTACTACAACACGCCATCGAACGTTGGGCAGCTACCGCAAAGCTTCAAAGTTTCACCAGTGGGAAACCGCAGCTCATCACGGCAATAAATATCATTGCAAGGGCAGCTCATCACGATTCTCGAAGACTCGCAACTGATATTCTACCGCGGGCCGTAATATCAATATTCCCACTACCTCCACCAACGCTACTATTAATCCGACAGGTGCATGCACATGGGGAACGGCAGCAGCATAGGTATGTAAGTGTGTTTGAAGTGTGTACGATTGAATCCTCGTTGCTGATACAATAGACGTTTCATCGCGATCGTTGACTTGACAATGTCTAGCGATTACGAGTCTTAATTTGAATTGCTTTCTACTCTAACTTGCCTTAACGAGGTGTTTTCATATTCGCGTCCGAGAAGCACCCCGATGGAGTCCTGCCCGACGTTCCGAACCTATAATTCAAGAATGATGGTCGTTCCTTATACAGAATCGCATGGTCGACGCCGGTCAAGGGAGAAGATCACATCTTGGCTAATGCCGTCATCGAAGTCTTCGTCGCAGAAGATGTCATGGCAAGAGAGCTACACATCGGCCACGATGACCGAAGCCGGTCAATCTCCCAGCTACTTCAGGTATGCGATTGCTAGTCTCATGGCAAATTTTATTATGCAAGAGGATTTATGATTCGTCAAGCCACTCATGGACCGATTGAAGGTGCACGAAGACTTTGGTTCTGCGTTGCCTGTGCTTTCCTTCGTGGGTTGAAGGAAAGGGGCCGGTGAGGGGCTTGTATTCTACTGCACAGGTCTTCAAGTTCCTGCTTTGACTTTACATTGTTTCTATAGCTAGTGGAACTTGTAGACCGCGAATGAACGTTCCGCGTTAATATTGAGCATTCGTTCTCTCTACGTTTGCGTCGGCGAAGCCTGCTACAACGTATGACCACTGAATCCGACAGATATTTCTTCGGGACAGGCGAACTGCGGACTCTGGGTTTCTCCCACACACCTATCCGACGCCGAGCTTCAGCAAACAGCCCTTTCCATTTTGTTGGTCAATGATCAATCGATCATGAAAGATCATTGAGTGCGCGACACTTGCATGTTGTTAGTCACATCTGTAGCAATCATCTGACCCATTTAATTGTTAGGAGTTCACAGTAGCCAGCATCCTCCTTCACGGCCACCATTACCTCGTCTTCAAAGTCAGCAACTGCCACAATGAACTTTCATTGCCACTTCCGAGTCATGACAAATCCCCAGACCGTTTCCTATGGGAATTGGTTGACCCTCTACATCGATACACGACCACTGCTCCCACGAACCAGATAGTGCTATCGGCCCGAATAAGTATCCACTAGGTTGTATGCTTTCCCGTGGTAAAAGACGTGGATGCAGACTGACTTCTCCGCAACAGGGTGTGATGCGATCATACTGGGTTTTACACGTACTGCCCCCTTGGATATTGGTATTTTATTTTTGACGTGAAGCTCCTCAAGGATGTATGTGAACTTCTTTCTTCCAATCTCACGAGCAATCGGCTAAATCATAAAACGATCTGATAATCTCCATGATGAAGCTCTTTGCATGTGATACATGGACAACAGGTACCAAGAAATTCACTCAAGTTGTCTTGGCCATTGAATATTGACTCCCAATGCTGCACTAAGCTAGACACAGAAAAACTTTGAGGGACACGTTATCTCTGATAGCTTGCGCTCGTGCAGTTGAAATAAATCTTTTATTCTTTTCACCTGCACACCACATTTGCCTGTACTGGTGTGATCTTCCGATCAATCGAGCGTCAACGATCGAGGCGGACCGTCGGTCATGTGAATAAAAGTGATCATTGAATTTGCTTCTTGCTTGATACAAAGGGCCCATCTGGAGTCGCCGTGACCATTGCAAACCAAATTCTCAGCTATTCCTTCCATAGGAAAATCGAGGAGCAGAACTGTGCTAAGCATATCCGAGGGCTGCAGCGCTGAACCTTGGCACGCGCCGCGCGGAACATGCTCCCCAGCAAGTGCGAGCATGCGCACTCTATAACCTTATCTATGAGACCTTTCAAATATTGCTCGATCTTTGACAAAGAAGACCTGGAATCGATTCACACACACGTTCAAAGTTCTAGAACCTTTGAGAAAGCAATTCGACATGTCAAGCAAGGGCTGCTGTGATACTCTTGGGTGAAATGCCCGAGAGGGTATCCGTTGGGTCCCAAAGCATTCGCTGACATGTTGCTTTACTGGTTGTTATTCGCTGGCCGATCCCCGCAAGCTGGACAAGGATACCAAACACCTTGAATGTTGTGAGCCGCGAGACTGACACTGACTCGTCATTATTGTTGTATATCCATGGGAGATGTTACTTCTGTCGAGCGTTATTTTCACTGATCTGTCTGGCATGACTGGGATCGTCGTAGGGAGATCGTGTTCAGCACAAGAAAATGAGATAAAGGAAAACGAGTAAAGCACTGTCATTAGCTCGCAACAATTAGAATTGTCGAGTTCCATGCATCATTGCACCAGTCTCACGGCAAGGAGATAAAATCGATGATGTACATAACGAAAGAGATACAAGTGCATAATCACGAGGACCGCAGGTGAAGTAGTTGTCCGGAAGCTGTATTCATGACCATTGGCGTGTGATGGAGAAGCACAGCAGAGAAACAGTACAATCTGAGCCCACCATTGGATGGGTGGTGGTTGTGCGGCTGCTGTACCTGGAGCAGGTGTCGCGGATGTTGAGGCATCGGCAGGTTGAGTGTGCGATGACAACGCCTGGGCTTGGGCGTGCAGTTGAGCTTGCTCGTACGCTCGTTTTGCTTTCTCGAATTGTGGCCCCCGAGCAACCACCAAAGCCTGAACAAAAATCATTGAAGCACGGTGATTATAAACGCGCCAAGGATACATACCTGCCTGTCCCGCACTGCAGCCACTCCGACGACACCAGGACGGCTTGGGCGTTGTGTGAGCTTGATTTCCTCGTTGGCGTGAGGTTGAGAGCGGAAGAGTGAGGACAGTCGGCTGATGAGTGCATCTGGACGTGAACTCAAAGGCGTTGTAGGATGGAGTTCGGCTTCATCGTCAGTATTGAGTTGAGATCTGGGAAATAGTGAGGAAAGGCGAGCTAGGAGTACACGTGGATCTGAACGCGAAGACCTGGAAGGTGGCTGAAGTTCATCTTGTGCATCATTTTCAGGTGGAGAACTGTGAATGAGTGACGAAAAGCGAGCGAGGAGTGCGTGTAGATGAAATACCGAAGACCTTGATGGTTGCGGAAGTTCTGTTGCTTCGCCATTTTCGGGTCGAAAGCGGTGGAGCAGTGATGAAAAGCGAGTGAGGAGTGCATTTACAGAGGAATGAGGGTGTGCACTACCCATTGGGGAAAACTGAGAGCAAAGGTCTAGGTAAAACTAAGCAATCGAATTTTTGATTACGCACATCGACATCGGCTTCCATGCCGGCAAAAAACCCTGTTGGGAAGTCATCGACACTGCCATACTGGGCAGGACATTGCGTAGCATCAGCCTGGAATGTGATTGTTGTAATCAACGAGAAGGATTGCAAACACGGCACGTACTTCCAAAAATGACTTATCACTGAGCGAAGAGCGGGGTGTGTGCTGTATTCCTGAATCATCTTGAGGTGCTATCTGTTTTTGAGTGTCTTTTGGTGCCTAACAGGCATTGTCAGTGAGGGGTGGCGGGTGGTGTGTTGGCACTCACAATATTGATACCAATAGGAAGTAGGTCCTCAAGGCCAGCTTCTCTGAGGATGGCGTGAACGTCCCACGTGTACGTGTTATCTTCACAGGCAGTGACTAGCACCTTTGCATCAGGGGAAAGGACTGTGGAGGGCGCTTTTTCTCCGTGGTAGATGAGTGGTCCGACTGGGAGGTTTGTGTCGAGATTCCATAAACGCGCTGTCCTATCATTCGATACACTTGCAAGGAGGCGGTTGTTCCGAGACAAGGAGATGGCGGTGACAAAGTCTATGTGACCTCCAAGGGTGGCGATCTGCTGCCAAGTGGTAGTGTCGAAAATCCTGATCGGGCCATTGGAACCGGAGACAAGCTTTTTCCCATCCAACGTCCATGCCAAGCTCAAAACTTTGCTTTCGTGTTCGAGTGTTTCGACAAGCTTGCCCGTCTTTGCGTCCCAGATTTTTACAGCGTTCTCTTCGTCTCCGCCTGTTGCAAGTTTTGATGAGTCAGGCGAGTACGTCACAGCATACACCCATTCATGCCCGGTTTTGATTGTCAGGATAGTTTTGCCGCTGTCGACATCCCAGACTCTTGCTATTCCATCCCAGGACCCACTCGCTACTCGATTACCACCTGTGCTCCAGCACAATGAGCACACAACATCGCTATGTCCTGCCCATTTGCCCGTGACCTTCCTTGCCTCAACGTCCCACAACCTCACATTCCGGTCACCGCCTCCACTTGCAACTGTCTTGCCGTTTGGAGACAATGCTATGGACCACACGTCATTCTCATCCCGCCAGTCCTCACCTATCTGTGCGCCGCTCTCTAGGTCCCATAGTCGGAGTAAGCCGTCCAATGAACATGTAATGCTGTGTCGTCCGCCAGGCAAGTGCGCAACACCATGTACCTGGCCGGTATGGCCTCGCATCGTCTGGCGTGGTGTGATCTCTAGTGTATTACTGATGAAAGACTCGGAAGACATGATTCGCGCTTGGAGTCTCAACTGCAGCAGAACTTGGACTGTGTAGTATATGACAGAAGTCTGCCGGGATTTTGGAATTTGATCAGGTTAGGTAATGGCAAGATTGGTGGTGAATCTAGGAGCCCCCTTTCAATGTTATGTTTGTCAGAACTGCACAAGTTGTTGTTCACGAAGTGATGTGCTTACAGGATTCAATTCTCTCCCACTAGACAGACAACGTATGCAGGTACAACAAAATCCAAGAATGTGCAAGGGATCTTTGTGTGTATCCGAAATCGCTGGTAAGTAAGCAAGTCCCGAGTCAGCTTTAGCCTGCAAAAGTGCCTAGAGCATCACTCACGAGAAGCACCTTTAGGACGAGTCCAATCACCAGCACTCAATAGGGGTCAGGTTGGGAGGTGAGGGCGGTTGTTCGTTCATGCCGTTTAATTGTACAAGGCGTCCCGCCTTTTTGCAACTTCGCTGCGCAGCTTCAAGTACTGCTGTGTAATACGAAACACAGGTCTGCTATGTGCTTCCTTTACGTAAGAACCACATCGAATCCCGTGCTCCACTCCGCATGTTTCTTCCAGCCTGTGTTCGGACTCCAGCATACACCGGACGTTTTGATCGTAATGATGTTATTTTAATTGGGTATGAAAAAGTATGACAAGTTGATGGTAGGTGACCGGTGAGTGATCATCGATCAGATATCAGATCTCAGACATGTCAGGTGGTCGTCCATATCCAAGAATACTAAACCTTCACCTTGGCTGGGTGTTTATTGACATCCGTGTTCGACTTTGGGAAACGTTTCTGACGCTGAATAGTGAAAATTCCTTTCCTCCCATTCCTTTCTCGGCGAGCTCTGCTCTCAATGTTTTGGATCCCTCACTCCCCTTATCGTCTGCCCAAGATTGCAAAATCCTAGTTAAAATACGAGGCAATATGGTACTCTAGGCCCAAGTAAAATAAAGAGAAAACTTCATTGACGTAGCATGTCTAAGCTCCAAGGATATACGTGTCCCGCTTGGGGACAACAGGTCTCTATATGACGGAACGTCCTAAGGGCAAAGGAGAGATTATCATCCATCCACCAACCTTCGTAAAGGATCCATGACAGGCAGATTCTCATCAAGTATGATGCAGTACTGGTGCACCCTAACAGGAACCTTCGTCTAGCCAAGCATTCGCATCACCTGAATGGTGGGCGTGAGCACCAGTAAGCCAGAAAATTACTCTTAATCTCACCTCCAGGAATGTCATTCTGTGTCCACCACTTGGCCATCCACAGATGTCCTCTGCAGATCAACGTCACGTTTGAACGCGAAGCATTAATTACCCGACTTACTTGTGTTTCACTTGGTCGCCCTTCACGTACTGCACGAAGATGAGAGCAGTCTGGGAAAGAATATGAGTCATTAACGTACAATTGAGCTCTTCCTCCAGTATTTTATCCCAGTGCAAGAGGTAGACGGGGACGTAGTGGTAACGGTTGTCGCTGTTGTGCTCGTTGCTGTTCGACTCGCAGTGGTTGTCGGAAAGTAACATTGATTCAACGCGTTCTTAGCAGACTCGTCATAGCGGTTGTTTGCTGAAGGAGTCAAATTATCCACTACACTCGAGTGGTCCTGGAAGACAAACCGTATGCCTGTGAAGCGTCCCAAAGCATGACACCGCCAAATGAAGAATATCGAGCCATAGTCTCCTGAATTATTGTTGACAGCGTCCCAGAATCAACATATCCATCTCCAGCTGACGGTGAAGCCGAAGCACCGATGTATATCTTCACATCGCGATTAGGAGATTTGGTCTTCGCCCAATTGTCCCTGTATGCATATCTACACCTAGGACTGAAGGATAAGAAGCAGTGCGTACCAAGTGCCGAAGTTCCACGCCTGACGATTGTGGATCAGAAGCGGATGCCAATGAAGAATACCAAAGGACTTACATCAGAGTTGTTGTAGTTTTGTAGGCCACACCAATTGTTGTCTGTCTGCGTAACAGGAAAATACCTCACGATAGGATTGATTACTCACAAAATTGAACATAAACAGCATCGAATCCCACGGCATTGAGCGTATCGCCCAAATTCGCGTCTGGAAAGACACATTGAGGGGCTAGCAGGAGAGCAATAATTAACACTGGATACGATTCCTGCTATTGCATAGGACGCACCTGCGGTTAAATAGAATCTATGACGGCGTTAATGCGTTGAAGGGTGTGGATCAGGTCCGACGTACTGCTTCTCATTGGCATCCATCAACTTGCGAAGTGCCTTCAAAAACGCTGCATATCCTGTCTGGGAGCCACTCTCGATGTCCATATCAATGCTAATACTCAATCAACATGCACCCAGATAGTCAGTCATGGGAGAATTTTTACCCATCAAGCACCGCAGTTCCAAAGGGGCGAGTGGAACTCGTTCCGCCTAGGAAAATATCCCAGATAACCTGTGCATATTGGGTGGCTTGGGTGTCACTCTGGAATCCAACACTGCCACCACTAGCGCCACCGATTGAGAGAGTAACGATCTTACCAGCAGCTTGACATTCTTCGATGTCGGATGCAAGGAAAGAACAGTCAAGGAGTTGCGTTCCTGCAAACTCTGCGCTGTTGCCACTGTTACAAGTCTTGATGCACACATATATGAGGGTAGAAATCATGTAAAGAAGCCAGAACGCGTACGTTACCGAGGTTTATAGTGGGAAGGTCACCCTCCCCATAGAAACTAGTGAGAAATGCGATGGGAAATACATCGATGGCACTATCCTGAGGCAATGCAAAGCCTCAGCTCGTGGTGAGTGTGCCACAGTGTGACGGACCTCGCAGTAGTGCGCAAGCCGCTGCTGCCAAGTAGCTTTCTGGTTGTGATGGGACGCTCCGTAGGAGTTCTGACCCCAATATCTGTTGATGCGATGAGTCCCGATGAGCCCCTGTGAAGGTAAGCATCGGTGCTTAGTGCTCACACAGCCAACTGCGCAACGTCAGGTCATCGACATAAGCTATATGTGACAGCACGAAAACCTACGTTCTTGTTCGATAAGATGTCAAAGGCAACGACAGTAGACGTTATCGTGAACATCGCTGAAACTATGACATGGACAACATGCTTCACAAGTGCCATCGATGAAGTTGCAGCAGAGTCCTAGGGATAGTGCTGCTTGAACAGGTGTCTTTATATCCTCTGGAAGCCGCTTTCGCCGTGGAGTCGCGACGGAGGGACGATGTGGATACTGACTGTAACACTAGTAGGCCAACATGGTATACGATATCCTCGACTTGAACAAGAAAGTGCGGTTGTAACATGCCCTGAGAATGCGGCGTCGAATTATGCTGCTCGTGCAGGAAAGGCAAGGATGTTGTACTGGGTAAGCAGATCGCCCGTAGGGGAGGTGATATAACGTCTAGAAATCAAACTCTGGTCCCCTGTTGGCAGGCAAGTAGAACCAAGACAGTTGTCGGGAGCTAAAAATATCAATGGCAGAATCTCTTGGTGGTGAGTGACATAGAAGGCGGTTTGTCCTGGGTTTGTCCTTCAATTATCGTTTACCTACTATTACAATCTCAGGGTCCTGAGGGATAGTGAAAACGGAGTCTCAGACTCTGCGGTCCGCAACGAAGGTGAGAATGATCATGCCTGATCCACCAAGCGGCGAGCGCCACATGGCGGTACACGTAGAACCACCACTCTCAGTCCGAGTCGACTTGTGAACAGGAGACAGTCGTTCTCGAATGAGTTGACATTCTTGTTTCTATTCGAAATAGGAAACAACCACACATCACATTCAGAATGGAGAATATGATAAGGAAAGAGATTTACCTCTTCCCGCGGCACAGGCTCAATCTCAGCCCGGAATACCAACTGGTTGCTTAAAAATCTTTGAATCAGCGCTTGCTCTTCAATTCACGTTTGAAATCACTAACATCGTTTGGAAGACCTGTTATGGCGTTCCATGAACTTAGTAAGTCTCTAGGATGGACAACGAACTAACATAGGCACCGCAGGCACATACACAGCATCACATACCATACTTGAGATAGACCTTACGATAGCGCATGAAACAGTCAGGCGCGATGACATCCATTTCAATAGGTTACTCGAGTATTTTGAAGGCGAGTTTGAAGGCGTTAGCTTATAACGATCCTCGGAGTCGAAGGCACCTAGCGAGGGAGAAACTGCAAAGCAGAGATATTGGTACGGACCATGAAAAGCTTGTCCGGGAAGTACAGATCATTATCCTGAGAGAAACCAAGCAGACAAACGCATGTTGGTCATGAGTTGCCACTCGAGAGACTCGTATGTGACACCCATTGATACCGGAAGTAAGGAGACTCATCAGCACCTAGTGATCGTTCGAACGTTTAGGCCTTCTTGATTCCGCGATGTGCGAGTTGGAAAGGTAATGAGATCAGATGAAAACAGAAAACAAAATAGACTTGTCACGGTGATACGTGATAGTATCAGCCTCATGTAACACTTGTTCTTTTGCAATTGGGCGATGGAGTCACTGATTGAAGAGTCATTTTGAAGAATTATATGATGGACTTTAAAGCAGAATGGCTCCGATGATGGAAGGGGTCTCCCGTTTAGGAAGAAGCACTGAGTTCATAGAAGTATTGTAGTGTTTTGAAATTTGATGCTGCACAAGTCGATTGAATATGGCTGCTTCGACTTGAAGTTGAACGTTGATTCCCATCCGAATAATCTAATAGGCTGCGGAAAGGGCCGCGAAGACCCCAAATGCGCGGTCCCCCGGGCCACGTCCTGGTTTTCATCCGCCCACGTGACTGAAGTACTGAGGATCCTGACTTGGTCTGACAAACTTGTGGAGGACGGCTTCTTCAAGTTCTTGTTACCGCTTCCCGTGCCTGTAAGTTTGAGGTTGATTAATCTCAAATTCAATGGCTAATGATGATCAGGACGAGCACCAAAGCGCTGCAGTTATATTTCTATAGCAGAATGCAAAGGGTTGCCGCATCTTTGACCAGAGCGTGCTTGCAGACCTCGAGCACTTCGTGAATGATATCTTTACTCGAAAGGCAGACGGTGCAGTTGATATCCGGCTAGTTGAACATTTCGGTGGTTAAGTTTACCAAACGATCTCGTACAGGGACAGCATTCAAGATTCCTTCACGAGTTGACCATGAGTGATACCCGATCTTCTTCACACAAAAACCGTCGCCATACCTCGTGCGGTCTGGTTTTTTGAGCGTTCGGCGCCAACGAGACAGTGAGTCCTGACGTAGTATTCCTTAACTGCGTGATTTACATGATAAAAGGCTGGTCTGAGAAACAGACCGTCTTACCATCCTACCCAGTACGGCGTAGATTAGACGATAGTGGTGACAAGCTATATCAAGAAACAGTTTGCTGATATTGCTCTACCAAGCGCCCCTGGAATGATTATTAAACAGACATTCAAGGGCGTCCTTTCTGACGCATAAAGCCGGAATAGATGGGTTTCCCGTTTCACGTACTGGTACAGTATTTGATTCAACTGTCCAAATATGCGCTAAAAAAAGTCAGCCTGAGACTGTCGCAATCGACGAAGATCTCGTAGACCATTCTACAACATAGCTTCAACACTATCTTACAAGCTGGTAACGTCAGCTGTCTTCATCCCCCTAGCCCCGTTGGCTATCCTGAATCACGCCGCGGACATTCCATATGCATGTTTGTCTGAGTTGCTGTTGTACGGGCTATTCGTTTGTCTCTGTGAGTAACCCCCCTGTGAATATATATATATTTAGTAAATGGACCTAGGAACTCAGTACTCAAAGGCTGGAGGCTGGCTGTTCTCTTTAATGCTTCTTTGGGTTAGCTCTTGGCAAATGTTTGATTGTTCGCTTGAAAAATGATGGCACTGACAGCTTTATCAGGCATTATGATCACCGGGTGCATGTCACGATCACTCCTAACTTGTATGCGACCGCTGATGCGCCGACCTCGCCGGAATTTCTGCCTGTTCATCTTACTTTTGCCTCCATTCGAAAATAATTGGGCAGTTGTATGGTTCGCCGCGACAAACGATGAAGACACAGGACGAAAAGGTTCTATCACTTCGTTCAGCCTCTTTTACGACATGCGCGCTTGTTTTCTGTCCCATCAGCATGCCTTTCCGCCGTCTATTTCTTTCATCCCCTTCACTCGTGTACATTCATCATAATGATCTCGATCAGATCACGTTCTCGGTTCAGTTTGGCGCGTAAGTTCCGTTCTTGTCTACGAAAATAGCGCTGGTGCTTCTAGCCGGCACTTTAGCACCCTTGATTGACGATAGGGGATCCCACTGTGGCTTTTCATGCAGGGTTCAGCCGAGAATCAAGCCTTGCTTGCACGGTGCGTATTAATCACGTTCCCGAATTGAACTTAGTAGTTTGGTACTTACAGAGTCTTGCACAGGAAATTTTCAGGTTCACAAAGGCATTCATGTTATGAATACAGTTTGTTTCTCTGAAGCGTTGCCAGTCCTATCAGGGATGCTTGGGACAGGGTTGTAGCTCTGTGCAGTCATACAGCCACGTCTGTGGCTCCTCCTAAAACTATTGGCGCTTATGTGACGGAGGTGAGTTACACGTGTTATTCGAATTCTCTGTGCTGCAAGGCTGAAATAAAGTGGCTTTGTGCCATCCGGTCCTAGGCACAGTCAACATGAGGCAGCGTTAACCATTTTCATAGCCTATATATCCTCGCGATCATTCGTGTTTCAGACAAGTTGGTTGCCGTCTTCTGCTGCCCATGTCCAACCCAAGTCAGACAAACCCAGAGAGCTTTTTCTGCAAATTTCCACGCAAGTGGGAGGATCCTAAATCCTTTATTTCACGGCATATGTTCAAATTATGCTGCCTCATATTCACCTGGCGCGGCGATCTGCACTGGTTGCACAACCTTTTGAAAGAAGGAAACACCTGGGAAGAGCTACATCGTCAATATCTGACCCAGCTCAACCAAGTGAGCATCGTGGTGAGTCGATGATGGGCATCCTTCATCCAAACTGATCGCATCAATGTGTCCTTGTGTAGCAAGGACTCGTACTTACCACTGCGGCGGTTTTTATCTCCTCAAATCCACCACTTAGGGCAGATGTCAACTACACATCTCATGCATCTTACGCCTGTTTGGCGGAGTCGCTTGTCTTTTCGTTATTTGGGCTATTGTTCCAGTTGAGGATATCTGCCGCTGGATTCCTTTTTCAAGATCGTAGCGCTGCAGAAGTAGGCTTTGGTCTGTTGTCAGGCTGGCAGATCAGAGTTGACCTTGTCACAGATCATAATTGAGAGGCGCTGGAGAATATTCTGGCATCTCCTGGGTTTGGCAGTGCCAATCGTTATCTTTGGCGTATCAGTGGTGCTTTTACTCATAGGTGAACTGTTCACCTCGTGATGCGTGGTCGCGACTTACACAGCTCATCATCAGCCATCGTGCTCACGGGATTCGCATCTGACTCTGACTCTGTCAAACTTTATCTGAGTATAACATTTGCTTTCCTTTCCGCTTGTCATTTGGTGTCGATCTTGGGTTCACCATTCTACCACCATTTGTCGAACCTATTCATCCGCATTCTTCGTAACGCGAGTGGTCATTGATCTCAGAAAGCGGGCGAACATGAGCGTGGAGGGTACTAGCAGGTGCTCTAGTCACCGACTACTCCTCAATTTGCGCATTTAGTACAACTACGTGCTCATTCTACGCATCTACGATAAGCCAGATACTCATTCTAATACAGTTTCTTGGTTTCACATCATGCTAACTTGATCAAAGGCGTGTCATCTGATAAATCACATTAAAATTGACAACAACTATCTGAATCACTATCGTATCAACACACGAATACCCGACACTGAACATCAAGAGAAATCTGCACAAAAAGGAGTAAAGTATCCCTTAAGCACAGTATCTAAATCGAAGAAGAAATCGATCAATCATAAGTAACGAAATAAGGCGATCATACATAGATATTTTATTGACTTGACGTCATGGAAAACAACGAAGTAGGTAGCCAATTCGAGGGCGGGAATAGGGATAGAAATAGCGAAAGATATGCATAGAATGAACGACGGATTAATGCAGCGTGAAATCGTAAAATATCATTAGTTTCATGTTGGATTCGCAGCGCGCTAGTCAAAAGGCAGGACCGTTTTTCAGCGCCTCGGCATTTATGCCCTGCCAGGGAGGATCATCAAAGCCTCCAATCTCTCTTCGAGGCCTCGTCCGAGACCCTCGCGCTGCCACTCGCCACCGACGTCATCGAGTAAGGCAATGCTGTCACGCTCACGACCACTCAGGCTCGCAGCATCGTGTTGGTTGAGCGCGTACCCTTCGACACCTGGAATATGAGGCGGCGGATCGGGAGTTGCGCAGCTGGTGAGTGATGACAACGGAACCATTGATGCAGGTGTCGATGCGAGCAGATCGGCGTAACTCATGAACGAGAGACGCTTAGTAGGGCCGTGCGTCGGGGACGGAGGGTGGGAGATGGTGATGGGACGTGAGTAAGGCGAAGATGTGTAGGTCGATGAAGGTGAGAGTGTTGAGAGGGTGGTAGGGGGTAGTGCTGCGGGAGGATGCTCCGCAGTCGTGGTCGTAGGCGATGTTTCAACTGATGAAAGCGTGGAATAATATACAGATGCAGGCGTGCTGATAGAAGGTGGGGCAGACGACTCGATACCCGCACCCCGCTTCGAGGGGAAAGCGAGTGGGCTGGTCTGGATGGTCAGTCGCTGCGGACTGCCCGCTCCCACGCCCGGTGAAGAAATATTTAGGGGGGTGATGGGCCCCTGCTGGGTCGGGATGCTCAGTAACAAGCTCGTCCTTCCTGTTGGACTTGGACTCCTGCTTCTCAAGCTACCGATCGGGCTAGCAAAACCGCTGGTATTGAGGCGATCACGATCTCGCGAAGGACTGAGGACGGAAATGTGATCTTCCTCCATGGGAGAGGAGGCTGCGAGAATAGAAGCCGCACTGTCGAGCACAGAAGGTACACTGTGCTCGAGTTGTTCGGTGCCTTTTGCTCGTGCAATGCGATGGGGATTCGGGTGAGAAGGGGGAGATGGTGGGTGCATAGGCTCGATATCGCGCTCGAAAATTGCAGATGACGATGAGTGACTGTGGCGAAATAAATGTAAGTGTGAGTATTTGATGAAAGTGGAGTGGCTTACGCAGATGTCGGCGATGAAGGAATTGAAGATGGTGAGCGAGAGCCCATCCTTGTATTCAAGTGCTGTGAGAGATGGGTTGAGAGTCTATGCTCCCTAGTTGAATCTTTTGGGGGTGTGAGCATTGTCGAATTGGATGTCATACGTCTGAGATCAACAGGGGGCGAGTGTTGCACACTAGGAGATGGCGACATAGTCATTGCTGCCAACGAACGTCAGGTTTTTAAAAGTCAAAAGAAAGAAGAAGAGCCTACGTTGAAATGGGTCTGGAGAAGGATGAGTGGACATTATTGTGGATGTTGTCGGAACTGCGACTTGTGTTGGATGTGAACAAAACGTTCGTTGAGTGGTTATAACTTTACCAATGGCGCTGTGCAGTGGAGTTTCATGGCGCCGAAGTGCTTCCGAGGGTCCACAGCGGACTGCTAGACCGGTCCCTTGCGGCCTTCTGATGGTCCTGCTAGTCCCGTAGCATCCTCGATGAACATCCTATCACACGTTCTCCCCTTGAACACTTGAATTAGGCGTACCCGGCCGCATGCCATCATTCATCATCAATTATTGATTCTCCCTGACCTCAGACCTACCGGATCTTCTGTTCTCACATTCAGCTGTGCTTTCACAGCATAGCCTATTTTGTCCAGCCTGATCTCCACACTAGTTGGTAGGGCACTGGGTTTCTACTCATCGTTTTCGCATTTCTGATTTGTTTTTAGGGTCCGCCGCGGCTGACCAGTGACGCATCCCTTCTTTGGACGTTCTTCGAGTCCATTGCGCGAAAGAAGTCTCATCGAAGCGGAACCCCTACACACACTAGTAGGATGTGGTTATATATCAGGCTCACATGAGTCATTATCGTCATAGTACCACGCCTTTATAATAGGTCGGAGTGGCAGACGAATGTCAGCCCGTTTTGCGTCATCGCAATTGGCCCAGCTGCCCAGCAGTTGCTGTGCTTTCCAGAAAGTTTGTTCTGTCTCATTAAAGTTGCATCAGCTTACAGCCCAAACCAGTGACACAGCTCGTTCTGAAACCTTCTGGCCGTTTCGATTTTCCGCATCTTACAGAGCCTCCAACATACGTTTTGCTATACTTACGACATTATCAACGTTGCTTGTCGGTGTGGGTTGTATAACGTTCGCATGATTTTCATAATCATCGTTCTATCATGGAATGCGCAATGCCCTCATCTGACCTTCTTGGAAGGTAAGTCGGATCATCGAACAACAATTTTTCAGGGGTGCATTGACGTTACAGTGACTGTCCGGATGAATCTTGTTTCATTCTTATAGGGTATGGTCGCATCATTCGTTCATTCACTTATTATACAGAAAGGTGATCACCATCGAATGACAGGGCGGAGCTTGTGCGAGTATAATCAATCAATCTTGTGGATGCGCTGACCGTTGATGAACAGGAAGCCATGGTTGCCCTTTCTCCTCCGACAAATCAGCAAGCTTATGTATAAACTTACAGTTTGGCGGTTCACAACTACAAACAGTTGTTGTAACAATCGCTCTGATCTTTTGATGATGTAAGATATTTCCTGTATCCGAACGATCGAGGAATGTATTCCTTTGCGTCAAGAAATATGGTTGCGCTCTTGAACACGACATTATTAGTTGGTAGGAAGGAATTCACGAATCATCAAGACGGGTATAAGAGAGAAAAAACTCGAACCTCATGCAGCGCTCCCCGCCTCCTTCTCACTATGCTCCTTGTCCTCGTTGTCGCTGTCCTCGTCGTCCTCTTCGTCAGCGCAATCTGTTGTCCCCCATAACAGCTTATGAAGTCGCGGATAAACCGGCGACGGTATGATAGAAGCAATCAGATACGTAACAAACAGCGCGAAAGTTACTCCCGTAAAAATCTGAGCTAATTTCGAAGAGGACAGGAAGCCTGTCACAGAGATGGCTATTCAAGATGTGCTGATCAGACATAAGACAGTCTGGCGAAAGTCATTAAACGCACCAAAGATGAGCAGCAGTAGAGATATGCCAAATGTATAGACCGGAATTGAGAGAATGATGATGTGGCAAATGAATAACCATCGACTTCGCTTCAAAGCCTGTTTGGGGTCAGTATGAGCTGATGAGATTTCATGCACCTATCTACTAGACCTCCACACAGAAATCATATCCGCGTGCCTATCCTGATTATAGGTGCCCACCCGATGGCGTGCCCTAGGGTGACCCACCCTCCCCGACTCAGAACATTAGCTGGTCCATTCACTGGCAAGCGCGAATATTCGGGCGCAGTTCGATTCTCCCCCGATTCGAAGAAACTTGCAGTCAAGTCATGGGTAGGCTCGTGTCTGGAAGTCTGGGATGTCCAATTGCAGAAATTGGATGTCAGCATTGGGAAATCTGTTGATTCACTAGGCACAAGACGGTCGCTGGTATTCTGGACAAACAACAACAAAAACATCATAGCCGCATTCAGTTTAGTGTACCGTGGATAACCTATTTTGAGGTTATCCACCGTGGATATCCACCCTGGAGAAATTGGGGGTCAGTTATCCACTGGTGAGTAGGGTGGATATCCACCGGCGGCAAAACCGGCCCGG
>KN835213.1:0-82661 GCA_000827255.1 Suillus luteus UH-Slu-Lm8-n1
AGCAGCATGTGTAGACCAGTTGATATGCATGGTTTGAGAGCACCGCAGCAGTGGTCGCGGCAGTTGCCGCAGCAGTCGCAGCAGTAGCGCAGCATTTTCACGATGCCCAGAAACTTCGGAAGGTGTAAACAGAAGTAAATAACGCGCTTCACGAGCTTAAACATCCAATATCAATGATCATCTAGTGTAAGTCCTTATTCTCCTGTCGCTTTCACATACATATGCAGGATCCCACAGCACTTAACAGCTATGAACAGCATGAGAATTCAGTCAGCCGATTTGACTATCAAGATAGAGGCTGGGTCCGAAGGCGACCCACTAGGAATCGGCACTCCGTTACCTATAGGTCAAGTCTCCTCCGAGTCAGAGACACTCTCATCGTCATCAAAAATCCCAATATTCGTCAAAATATACCTACAAGATGACTGTTTGGGGCACCGATTCATCCGCTCACGAGATACCTCGAGTATTGTGGAGCGACCTGAACGTTTACGCGCCGTCAAGATCGGACTCGCTGCTGCTATAGCGCGCATCGAGGAGGCTGAAGGTGCTCTGAAGCCCTCAAATGCAAATGTCTCCGTGGAGGATGAGCTGACTGCTGCCCTCAGCAAGATGGATATCGCTACGTCTGACAGTGGACTTATTCGAGCTCGAAGTATTTCTGTCACAAGAAGCACGGCTACTGTCGATCTCTTGGATAATCCTGCAGTAAAATACGTTCATGGAGATATAGATGGGGATGTATATCTCCAAAACTTGAAGGCATGGGCTCGGGATAGCGAAGATAATATTACTAAGAAGGGGTCTGAAATGCCCGAAGGGATGCCCCCACTCGACTTGTACCGTATGTGTTTTTTGGGAGGAATTTCGGTTGTGAAGCTAATGTTCCGCATGGTTGCAGTATGTCCCTCCTCCATCGATGCTATCCAAGGCGCTATTGGTGCCGTGTGCCAAGCAGTGGATACTGTCATCGCGTCTACTCGAGTGATTTTTTCCACGGACCCTCAACGAGCATTTGTGGCAATAAGACCCCCTGGCCATCATTGCGGCGAAGATACCCCTGCTGGATTCTGTTTTGTAAACAATGTAGCGATTGGTGCAGCTCATGGTGAGCTTCGTTAACCTCGATTGGTGCCAATTTACTCATACACTTCGTAGCACACCTCAAACACGGAATTCAACGCGTTGTTATATTGGATATTGATTTACATCATGGCAAGTTCAAGGTCCTCCGTCGGAGACACCCTACCTAATGGTTTTGCCAGGTAATGGCACGCAGTCAATAGTATGGCAAATAAACGAAGAGACCTACCAACAGACGCTCGAATCCGAGCAGTCGCCTTCTGAACCCAACGCACCTCGTCCAACCCGTGGACCGCAGATATTCTACGGATCGATACACGACGTTCTCTCTTTCCCGTGCGAGGTAAGGGACATTTCTGTTATTCTCTCGTTACCAGTGATTCAGCACCATATCACAGGACGGAAAGGCGTCTTTTGTTCAGGCCGCGTCAACTTCGATACACGGACCACATGGACAATTCATCGAGAATATACATCTGCAAACTTATAACTCCGAAGCATATTTTTGGGATGTCCTCTACAAAGAGCGATATTCCGTGATGCTGAAGCGAGCATCGCAATTCCTTGACAGTACCGGCGGGCCAGGCGATGATGTTATGGTCTTCATCAGGTGTGTTTATCATGCCTCGTGTCCAAAACCCCACGGTAGATGGTTGACACAGTTGTGGTTTCGATGCCTGTGAACACGAGTATCCAAGCATGTCTCGCCATAACCGAAAGGTCCCTACAAGTTTCTATCACCGATTTGCTCTTGATACGTGCGATTTTGCCAATGCTTATGCTCGGGGACGCGTCGTGAGCGTGCTCGAAGGCGGGTACAGCGATCGCGCGCTGAGCAGTGGGGCAATGGCACACATATGTGGACTCATTGGGGAGACCGTACATGTGGATGAGAGTTGGTGGGACTTGGAAAACCTCATCAAGGTATTTCAGCTTGCAATGCGTCTCTCTATACTGAACCCGAGATTTGTCGTAGCTCGAGAAGGCCACCAAGGCCCGTAAATCCGTGCACCCCTCACTGGGAAACGCCGATCCCGAGCCATGGCTTACACGTACCTCAGAGCTGCTTTCCCATCTCGATGTCTACCGAACCCCACCACAGCCTTCACGGAGTTGGGTGCCACCGACGTCGAGGACCCTACGTGAGCGCAAGAAGCTTTCGAGAAACAGCAGCACACCCGAGGTGGCTAGTAAGCCTGATAAGGGCGCGCAGATGCAGATGCCGGTGTCTAAGTCTGGTAGTCCGTCGATTTCTGCATCCGCGTCTGAGAGTGACGCTGTGAGCCCTCTCACTGCGAAGAAGCTGCCTCGAGTTATTTTGCATGTCAGGCCGCCTGAGGGCACGTCATAATGGTGTATATGATACTGTAGTGATTTTGGAAGCTTTTATATATATCTAACGTATACTTGTTAATGCAAATGTTAATATCTTTGTCATTAGAGCCTTCGAACTTCGCACAGGTCTTGTCGATCATTCGTTTGTCTGGACCTCGACCATCCACAATGACGATACTCATCGCTTGCGAGACTATCGATCGTCTACGGATGACATGCTGGTGTCGATGGCAAACCAGCTTTTCATCCGCGAACACGCTGAACACCATTGCATCATACTCACATGAGACATCATGATTCGCATAGTCACTAAATATCTTTTCAGTGAAATGATCAATTTCACTGTCACTTATCGCGGTAAATCTCTTGAAAATGCCAGATGAACTTGGGGATGCAAGCTGTCGCACCTTCACTTTTGGCCATCACTAAGATTCCGTGTCCAGAGACGGTGCTACTCGATCGAGGATGACTATTCTTTATTGGACAAATATTATGTAAACGGAGGCTTTCATGCGGGCGTCAATCTTTTCTTAAACCATCGTCAATTCAAGACTCGGAGGCCAAGCGTCCGCGCCAAAACTCGGTTGTTCGCAATGTCAACGTTCGACTATGTAGAGATTCCTCCAGACGTGATTCGCCTGCAATCATCTCCAGCCTCCAATCTCATACGCCCGCTCGCCAAAATCAGCACATCATTGCCATCGTGCTTGCCTGCTTCCCCAACTGCGGCTGCGGCCACCACCACCTTCAGCCCGACAAAGTCATTGTCTACCCTTCTGCTTAATACATCTTTTCCAGCTTCTATCCCTACGTCCGCCAGCCCTCGCAAGTCCAACACAACTCTGCTGAGCACGAGAGACCCGCTTAGCATTCCTATTACTACCGTCAACTTCAGGAGGTTTGTAGCTAGAGTAGGACCCGTGTTTTGGTTGCAGGATCGAGTGGAGGAGGTCCTTATGTGGAGATGCGGGTGGAAGTATACTGGTGTCTGGATTGTTAGTTACGCGTTCTTGTGTGCGTATCATCCTTCTTTTCTATGATGCCGAGTCTTATATTATGGGGTTGCAGGCTACTTTCCTCGCATGGTACTCCTTATACCACATGCCATACTAGCAGCCATAATGCTCTCTACATATCCTACCCCTTCAAGTTCGCCACCCGAATCAATATCAACGAAGAACCCACCAGCCCCAATTGCGCCACCTCCCTCAGAGGGGAGTGTCGACTGGCAAGCTAATCTGCAAGCGATTCAAAACCTTATGGGCGCGTTGTAAGTGTCATTATATTCATTTCTGCCTCTATTTATAACCCACCGTCTTAGCTCTGATGGCTACGACCTCATCGCACAAGTTACTCCCCACCTCATTCATCAATCCACTCATACCTCGCTCGTCCTAACGCTCACCCTGCTGTCTTTCCTCTTTTTGCTACCTGTTTTACCTCTAATCCCACTCCGACTGCTGTTCTTTGTCCTAGGCCTGTCACCCTTTATGTGGACACACCCAGTCACGCAAGCACGGATCATACCACTGCTTACAGCTACTGTAAACGGTGGTATCATAAAGGGAGGCAACGCGAGTACTACATTGATGGGAGTAACGAGTTTAAAATATGCCACTATGAAGATAAAGCTCCGCCGCTGGATCGACGATGATAGGCTTGACGACAAACATTGGGGCGCCGAGATGCGGGAAGTGGAATTGTGGGAGAACGAGAGGTGGGCTCCTGGCCCCTCTTTATCCTCCTCATCCAGCACACAGGATGAACTTGACGCTATGGGGTCGGGGTTTGACGTTGGGGATGGGTCTGGAAGCGTATTGTTGCTTGGTGCGGGAGCTGGGACGTGGAGCAAGACAAATTTGAGATCTGCGGATCGTGCGCCATGGACGAGGGCGAGGGATGGTTGGAGTGGAGTAGGTGGGGAAGTGAGGTGCGTGTTTTTTTTTACCGGATTGATGTTTATCACACAAATTGACATCGCTACTAACTCCCTGCGACCCCAGCAGCAACCTCACGTTCTCGCTCACACCAGGCTGGGCATTCGTAGAGACGGAGGGGTGGAGACCGGACACACTGGGGAGCTGGGTCTCTGCCGTTTCTGCTTCTTGTTCCTGCTCTGCTTCTGGGAGTGGCGATCCTGTCTTTGGGGCAGACGAAAGTAAGTTTTATGTGTCGCTATCTCATGATATCATGATCCTCATCATGTGGATAACCAGACGGTTGGGTATACACGAATGATGTATGGGCAGATCCGCGTCCTATACCTCTTGAGGCGTGGAAGGCGTCAGGAATGACCAGGCGGAGGAGGTGGGTGCGGAGAGTGTATTTTGATCCAACGCTGGTGGAGAGTGCGTGAGTTCGAGGTTCGCCGGGTGAGTTGGTCTTTAGGAAATGGGGCACGTTGATCATTGTATTACATAGCATGACTGTTGTGACATACTAGACTGCTAATCATAATCATTTGCAATTGGTTCTTGAGACCCGCTCGAGTACTTGTTCCTCGAGCACTGGGTGCACGGCAACAGATAACAAAACTCAGAAGGCCTTGATTCTTTGGTGTAAGGGTTTTACCAAATAAAGCTGTACAACTTCTGCGCACCAGGGGCAAAAATGTTTGTTCGACGCTTGGATGTGGGTCCTCTCTCTTTTTGATGTATGCCATTTGTCCCATGCTCTATCAAGTACCCAAGACACAAACTCACGCAATGCAGCTAGATCACTATGAAATTGGACTCATCAAAGTTAACGGATATTCGAAATGTGGTAATAAGTATTGTGCCTACCGCCACACGAACCTGCCAACTGAGCATCAGCACCGCCTCGTGAATCATACACCTGACCCATCAATCGCTCGACCACCTAGTGAGCTTGCCACCAGGTGAAAGACCAGCATACAACGCAGTAAGCGCTGGTGAATTCTTACCCCAATAATTGATCACGAATGTCAGATTGCTACACCAAACGCCCTGTGGTAACGAGCTATGACTGCTGGATCCCCTGCAAAATCAATACTCGAGGAAGCTTCAAACGCAGTGCAATCCAAAAGACCAATTCTGAAACACAAGTTTGAAGGACACAAGGTGGCGATTTGGGGTTTCGTTTTCTTGCACGACAACATCCACATCGTGAGTGGTTCATTAGACGGCTCTATGCGCAAGTGGAACTGCAATACGGGACTCGTTGTCGGGGAACCATGGAAAGGTGAAGGGGGGAAAATACATGCACTGGTACTTTCACCGGACGGGAAGATCATTGCGTGTGGTAGGGGGGATGGAAGCGTTCAGCGGTGGACTACCGACGGGGAGGTGATCGAAGGCGTTTGGACGGGCCATAGCGAATGGGTGCGGTCGCTCGCGTGGTCACCCAGCGGAAGTCATATTGCTAGCGGGTCCGAAGACGGAACAATCCTCATTCGAAGAGTAGACAACGGGGGGGTCGACGTGCGGCCCATCAACACGGAGCAGACTGGGGTGTGGAGTCTTGCATATTCACCTTCTGGAGGGAGAATTGCATCAGGCGGGTTCAACAAATCAATTTGCATCTGGGATACGAAAACCGGCAAGCTCGTCGTCGGCCCAATCACAGACATGGGGAATTGTTATGTGACGTCGGTGGTGTGGTCGTCCGACAGCGCTAAACTCTATTCCGCATCAGACAGATTCGCACGCGTGTTCGACAGTACGTCGGGCAGACTACTCCATTCCTTCGCGCACAACGATACCCTGTATTCGGTCGCACTTTCTCCCAAAAATAATGTCCTGGCGTGCGTGGGCCTCCAAGGTATTGCACAGCTATGGGACATAGAGTCCCACCAGTCACTCGGCCAACCATTCCGCCAGGAGCATCACGAACGGCTTCTTTGCGTGTCGTTCTCTCGAGATGGAAAATACGTAGCATATAGTGGGGATGACAATAAACTCACTCTATGGTTGGTCAAAGACATAGCCTCTCCGCATCTAGAACCCGCGCTACATGATGGACAAAGCACACGAGAGGAAACTCAGTCTGACTCCCCTCCATTATCATCTTGCTTGGACGTAAGTACTTTCACGTTTGACTGCCTGCCTTGCTTTGCTCACAGTGCTGTTGCAGGGTGATGCTACGGGGGGTGATGGCTTCATCGCCATGGCGCACGACGACCCATATAATAACTTCTTCCAGGTACATCTCGTGTTTTCATGCAACGGCTCTGGTACTAACAACAAGCACTTGAAATATTCTCAGAAATCTCTTCCATCGCCATCGCCATCGCCATCGCCTAGCTTCAATCTTCCCCCCTTATTCTCGGCTCGCCGTCTCTGGAATGTTGTTTCTCGACATCGCCAATTGCCAGACAAGTCCGTTCCAAAGGAACACTCCAAGCGTGGTTTCTTCAGTCGCCGCACTCGCCTAAAGTCGCCCCTGGAGCATATGGAGCATACCATTAAACCTATCGAAGGAGAAGGGGATGAAAAACAACGTGAAACTGTTGATGTTGTAAGTGCCGTTTCGACTCTCGCACACTGTTATCTCAACACAATGGCCGTCAGCATGATTCCGCGAATGACATGCTAAGCGCCACAAAATATAAAAGCAACCAACAAGATGATCCTCCCGCCATCGCGAAGAGCCCATCGTCTTATGATTGCATTCCCTCTACCCCCCTCGATAGCAAAAACGATCGAAAATTCTGGGAGCGACTAATGCAGGCTAGAGGCATTAATTCCACATCCAGTTCTCTGCATACCAGCACTCGACTTGCAAATTCCCCCCAACGCAGAATACGGCGCAATCCCTGGCACTGGAGTTCCAGTTTATTTCCAGCAGGATCTTCCATACATCCCGTCGATGTTGCTGCTTGTCGCGATGAAGATGTAAGCAACTCGTCATCGCTCCCCTTTCATGTTATTGAAGCCACTCTGTAGAGATATGGCATTGCCCCTGAATCTGATGCAGAAGCGGCTGCAGCCATGCTACGCACAAATGACGATGTGGCCGACAATTCGACGCGGCCAGGTCAACCTGCAGTGGGGGCACGTCTGTCTCAAGGCCAGTCCACACAGACACAAGCTTCGACAATCGGGCCAGGAGAAATCGAAGTAAGCTGCTGTGGATTTGTCTTTAGCTGTCGTCGTCGTTCCAACTTGCATCAGCCATGAGTTCATTTGTGAGACACTCTGCCACTCGATATATTTATTTTGTGTACGATGTATACGGACTATCTAAATGGTCAATGGTTGGTATTCTGACATTCGATTCAATGGACCGCAGCACAGAGGATTAAATATGAACCACAGATTCCTGCTGTGGCTTGAAAAGTCGAGTTTAACGTTATTTACATCAGTCTAATTGTAGGATATCGCGTAGCATCAGCCTGCCGCTATGTCACGTACATTGACTTACCAGTTACGCCCTGTGACGAGTGCCCTATTCCTGGAGAACCGTGATCAAGACGACGTCGACGTCAGTGCATGATCGTTTTCGTGCCTGATATTGTCAATGAGATATGGTGAGTCGTGACGTACTTCTGTCCGTACCAAACCCATGTGTTCGACATGAACCGAAGTACGTGTCTTGTGGCTGGCTAGAGGCAGTTTTCCACCAAAGGAAAAGACTGTACAGATATATTCATGCTGGAGGGAAGAACCATCAACAGCTGGGATGTTGGTGGCGAGTGATGCGCTCTGTGCTCGCAAGTGATCAGAAATGAAGTCACGGTGATGAGTCAGTCATCTGCACCGGAGATAAGCGAAGCTTGAAGTTTTCTGTTGTCACGTCGGTACCAAACCCTGGTCAGTATTACTCTTGCTCTCCGTCACTTTGTGGTCTATTGTCGACCAATAATTTGCTGCACTAGTCAGCACGCGATCTCCATTAAGTCAAGCTCTGTTCTGTCCATTTCGCGATGACTTGCGGTCATTGCCAAATGGACAGGACCGTCATTAACCCAATTTTTTCCGTTCGCCGTCTGACTAGACACATCCACAAAGGGCCACATCCCCAGGCTATTGCAGAAGAAATGTCCAAAGCACCATCGAACACGAAGAAATGCAGTACCACGACAACGTTAAGCCAAGATTGACTCTGGATGGATTGAACTCACAGTGGCAGCTAGACCTGCCAGAAGAGAATCAACTCTTTTCTCACAGCGACTGCAGCAGCATCAATAGCCCGCATTACTGCAGCGCTTAGCGCTAGCAACGCTATTGCAGCCCATTGCACTTGTAGTGCCTGTGCAAAGCCTAGGAGGACGATGCAATATGATACGACATTCGGAAAAAAAGTCTCTGTATCGGTTACTTCGCTAGGAACTGTCTTGTCTCCTTCACCCTGCTTCGAGCCCGCCAATGGTCCTTTCTCCCACCAGTAGGATTTGCAAGGTCCATACGAGCTAACACGATACTCGTGAGAGGACGATTGCAGGCGCGAACAGGATATATATGGCGGTGCGCAAGGAGTTAAGTGAGTCTCCTTTATTTCTAGCTCGTTGCTAGAGATTCATATCATGTTCGCAGACGCGTTTACATTAGGTGAAGATTCACAGAATGTGTAGTTACTGCTGATGAATACCATGGTGGTGTGCCGGCATCATTGAACCAGCTGACATGGGAGAAAGCGGGATTACATGCCAGTGGTGAACCTGTCAATCTGTGATTAGCACCGTTTCCCATGTGATCTTCTGGGATCCATGTAAAAGCTTGTCGCTAGGCAAGCAAGACCAGCAGACATTGAACAACCTGGTGAGCATTGGTGAGTTATCAACCAATTATGAACTATGTCAGAGCCAGATTGATCCACCAGACGCCTTACAGTACCGAACTATGACTACGGCTTCCGAATCTTCTGTGAAGCCGACCCTCGGGGAAGTCTCTGCCCCAGCGCAATCCAACAGACCAATTCTGACTCCAAAGTACGAATTCGAGGGCCACGAAGCTACCGTATGGAGTTTTGGATTCCTGCACGACAACGTGCACATCGTGAGTGGTTCAGAGGACGGCACGATGCGGAAGTGGAACTGTGATACAGGGGTTGCTGCTGGAGAACCGTGGAAAGGCGAGGGTGGCGGCGTATATGCGCTGGCGTTGTCCCCTGATGGCAAGACGATTGCATGCGGGAGGGAGGACGGAAGCGTTCAGCGATGGACTACCGACGGTGAGATGATTGAAGGCGTTTGGGCAGGTCATAGTAACCGGGTGAGGTCACTGTCGTGGTCTCCCTCTGGGGACCATCTTGCGAGCGGGTCCGGTGATGGGACAATTCTGATACGAAGGGCAGAAAGTGGAGAAGTTGTGTTGGACCCAATCGACACGGAGCAGATCGGTGTGTGGAGTCTTGTATATTCACCTTCTGGAGGGAGAATTGCATCAGGCGGGTGGAACAAATCAATTTGCATCTGGAACACGAGGACCGGCGAGCTCGCTGTCGGCCCCATCGAGGATGTGGGTAACAGTACTGTGACGTCGTTGGCGTGGTCGTCGGACGGTAGCAAAATCTACTCTGCCTCTGACAAATTCTCTCGCGTGTTCGACAGCAAATCAGGCGCACTAATCCATCGCTTCCCACACGAGGATCCGCTGTATGCTGTCGCACTGTTACCCCAAACCAATATACTGGCATGTGTGGGCTATGATGGTGTTGCGATGCTATGGGACACAGAGTCCCTTCAGCCAGTCAGCCAGTCGTTACACCAGGAACACGAATGGCTTTACTGGACATCTTTTTCTCGGGATGGCAGATACCTAGCATGCGGTGGACGTGACGGGAAAATTGCATTATGGATGATCAAAGATATAGCTCCCGAGTTGGTAGTGCCCATGACTCAAGAAGGGGATAGACAAGCTCCACAGCAGCAACTTCGATCCGAGTCCCCATCACCCTCTTTCCTCAATGTCAGTACTCATACTTGATTCTCTGGCATTCCTTACTGATGAAACTATCACAGGCTGATGCTACCGGGGGTTATGACATTATGGAGGTGCACGATGACTCATATCACAATTTTTTCGAGGTAATCTCGTATGTTGTGACGCACAGGGCACCAGTACTGATCGCAAGTATTGTAGTCTTCCCAGATATCTCTTAGGTCTGGTCCTCATACCCCCCATCTGTCCGTCATTCGCCGCTTCTGGAATGTCGTCTCTCGACATCGCCCACTCGCAGACGAATCTGCTTCAGGAGAACGCCAAAATCATGGTTTCTTCGCTCGCCGTGCTCGCACACAGTTGCCCCTGGAGCCTGCAACCGCCGTGCCGGGACAAGAACGTGAACAAGGCGACAATGATGATGTAAGAACTTCGAATTTCCTGGCTCTTGCACAATAACCAATGGGTCGTTGATTGTTCGCAAATCCTCAGTCTGAGCTCGGCACCAACAGCGAAAATCAACCAGAGGAATCTCTTGGTAACCCACAGAATTCACCACCCGTTGATCCCAATCCCCATGCCAGACTCGACGGTGACAATCACAACCTATGGAAACGACTTTTCCGTGCTCGACGGAAAGATCCCGCTTCTGCAGACACTACTCCAGCAAAACCCCGCCCTGAAGTAGTCGACGTATACGCTGTCCGCTCGTTCCAGGTGAGCTTGTGGCACTTTCATCTTCTATTCATTGGTTTTTGATTGAGATGGTAATGACAGAGATATATCGCATGGACACCGAAACGCAAGTCAACGTCACCGACGGTAGTGCGCATCACTCTTCCTTCTGCAGCACACGCAAGCGGTTCTCCACTGGTAGACCCATCATCACAAGACGGTCTTACATTGCTGCACACTGCGTCGGGACAGAGAGGGCCATTATCACCAGCTATAGTTGGACACAAAACTCAACATCCGCAAGCTGTCAGAAGTTCATCATTCCACACGTACCCGACAAATACCGTCGTTGCTTACTATGCCAGCCATATCACAGATTCGGACTCGATTCACGGCTGCAACAAGCTTCTTGATAGACTATGTTTTCCGTGCGGACACTACTACGAGGATCCTTGATGTTGGCTGGGGGTTCGTGTGTACTATAGTCTGTACCCTTTCTTCATCGTCTCTGGTACTCATATTTCTTTCCTCGCGTTTCTGTGTACTCGTTCGTCGCTTCATTCGGGTTTCAGATTATACATCGGGATCATGGTCTGCTGTAATACAAACAACTTCAGAAGAAACAGTAGGACGGGAAAGATGAGCCTGTAGCAAGTAACACGGTATGATGATGTCATCTTGGGCGGACGCCAATTAGGGGTTTCACGACAGTTCGTCCTTGTCGTCATGCAATGCAGAGCCTTGCGGGTGCTGCGAGAAGGCTCCATCCGGTTTCATTGACAAGATTCCACTCCCGCTCCTCAATTAGCCAACTATACGTCAACAGCGCCAACCCCCTTCGTCATCGCTACATCATCGATCCATCGTATATAAAACCCCGACAACGTACTTTCTCTTATCTTCTTAACCGCAACACACAAACAACAATGTCTTACGATCAAGGAAACCAAGCGTCACGTCGTACGTCGTTCGGAACTGTACAAATCCCAGAGACTTAATATATTTTTTCCGTCAGGGAACTTCAACGACGACTCAAACTATGATTCCCCCAGTGGTGATCAACGCACTGTCCCCGGGGGAGACTCCACACTTTCAGGATCATATGGAGGCAGCGGCACTGGCCAAGCTGGTGGATACGAAGGCCGTGTCCGTCAACAAGGTCAGCAGAACTTTGATGAAGGCGACGAATACTGCGACACAGACCCTGGAATGGCTGGTAATCGCAGCATTCACGACATAAAGGACGTGAATGCTCCTGGAGCTGGCCAAATTGGTGGCGAATACGACAGTGCCTATGGCCAGAGCATCGGCGGCGATGGTCGTAGTCGCGGGTATGAGCGCGACACTGACGAGTATGATGACTCTGGCATTGGCAGTGGCCAAGGTCTTGGCACTGGCACTGGCACTGGCGCTAGTGCCGGTCGTGGGCAAACGAGCAAGTTGTCTTCCATGGGCTCCAAATTGAAGGGTTGGTCTTTATTTATCTAACCTCGCAATCATACTCATATTCGTACACAGGCGGTATGGAGAAGATGGCTGGCAAACTCACGAATGACCCCTCACTCGAGGCTAAGGGCGAGGAGCGCAAGGTATGTCGTGATTTATACTTGTACAGAATGTTATGGCTTATAGTTTCGTAGACTGGCTTCTGAGTTACACCAGATAGACTGTACCTATATTTGTATCATAAGCGTGCCTAATAAGTTTGAGAAGAGACATCTTCTCATGGGTAGCAGACCTCGAAAATCATTCTAGCGATACGTCTTACCTGTCTTTGTAAATCATAGTGTATTTTATATGTTCAATCGGACCCATGGCATTTTAACAATGTATTCCTCGCCTCCCGCCAGCTTGATCGATCGATCAAAGCACTCAAAAGAGGTCGGGCGAAGAAAGCGGTTTCACGGGCATTTTGGCAATGCGGGTGGCATCCTGTGGTGCGCATCGTTCCTGGCGCACTGAAATCTGGGGTTGCAATATACATTCTGCATGCTAGCACTATTTGACAATTCCAACGGAGAGTTTGCAGAGTAGTTTTGGGATCGGACTGCATGACCGAATCCGAGCGCAGTCGATGTATAACAAAATTTTGAGTAATACTGACCATGGATGTCGGATCATGACAAACAGACGCACAGCGATGACATATGGATCGGTAACTCGAGATTAGCGTAGGATAGTATAAAGAGACGAGCCATAGAATACAGAAAGTCAGTCAAAATAAGAGTAGTCTCTTCTTGTCTTGTCGCACAATCGTAGTACCTCAGGCCACGAATCTCACAAGTTGACGATAATGATGAAACCATTGATTCTATATGACATCCCCTCCCAATTGCCCGGGAGCTACTGGTCTCCAAATACATCAAAGCCTAGGTCAGTATGCTTGACAGTTGAGTGTAAACTTGACTTATCTCTTGCGCCAGGTTCGTGTTAAACTACAAGGAGCTACCCTTCGAAACTGTCTGGGTCGAGTACCCAGATATCGCGACTGTTCTCAAGGGTCTTGGCTTGACACCCAAAAAGAGGCCCAACGGTTCAGACATATACACCGTCCCCGTCCTCAGCGATCCCAACACCGGCGCTCTGATCGACGAATCCCTCGAGATCGCAGCATATCTTGAGAAAACCTATACCACAAAGCCCATTTTCCCGCACGGCTCTGAGATGCTCATTCGCGTATTCGACTCCGCATATCCCAACGATGCACACCCCTCCGTGAAGCTGATATATGTGCGCGTTGCGGAGATTCTGAATCCTGTAAGCGCGGAGTTTTTCCGTCGGACGCGCTCGGAGAGGTTGCAACTTCCGTGGGAAGAGTTTTCGCCTGAAGGCCCGAAACGCGATGGAGATTGGGCAGATCTTGAGCAGGGTTTCAATAGAGGAGAAACGTTACGCGAGAAGAGCGGCGGGCAATGGGTTATGGGAGAAACGTTCTCGTATGCGGACATCATCGTGGCAAGTCGGCTATTTTGGTACAAGCGCGTCTTGAAAGAGGATGAGTGGGCCAGGATCAGCTCTTGGAATGGAGGGAGGTGGGCAAAGGTGCTGGATAAGGTTCAACAGGAATGCCACCTCGCGAATTGCCCGATAGATGCTGACTGATTTCAGCCGGGACGCATCCTAGTTAGAGATGTCCAGCAAGCTGAATTTATGCATAACCGGTTCTTCTTATATGATCGTGGATTTCCTAGTGAGAGAAATAGTTGTGTTAGATATGTTTCTCCGGGACTCAGAACTTCAGAATGAAACATGAGACGTTTTCACCTGCGAGTGGAGGGGTATGTTTATGCGCTTCGAACTTCTAAGTTCTCAGGATACCCAGCAGCCAAAGACACTTAAAATAGCGCGATAACGGAAACACATGACCTGATAGCCGTGATGTAGATCTTGAGAAACCTCAGGCAGTGACAATGAAGTATGGCGACCAGCTCACAGGAGAAAATCTCTGGGATACCTAGGAAATCAACAGTTCTGGGCTTCAACCCGACAAAAGGTCGCCTCCAATAACGTAACACGTTGGCCATTGGGCAGCCAAACTGGCTATTTTGGTACTAGCGTGTCTTGAATGAGCTCTTGGAATGGAAATGGACAAAGGTGATGAAAGTTCGGCAGGGCTGCCAAGGGCTGCCACCTCGTGTGATATGAAATGGTGTGAAGACGACAGCTTTCGCGGGTCAGTGGACCGGTCACCTGAGATACTCAAAGCTTTGCAGCTACCCCAAGGTGATAAATACCAGAATCACGTACCAAGTACAACTGCTATCAATGCAACCCATCATCCTGTACGACATACCATGCAAGCTTCCCAAGACGATATGGGCGCCGAACCCATCAAAGACGAGGTGCTTTGTGTATATCGAAAAACTTGATGGGCGACTCACATACTTGCCAGGTTCTGTCTCAGCTATAAAGGCCTTCCGTATGACGTTGTTTGGGTGGAGTTTTATGATGTCGCCGCAGCCATGAAAGGTATTGGCGCATCTCCAACAGCTGGAGGAAGATACACCGTGCCAGTCATTAAAGATCCCAATACCGGCGCAGTGGTCTCTGACTCCCACGCAATCGCCAAATACCTCGACAGGACATACCCTGACAAACCGCTTATACCCCACGGGACACACATACTCATGGAAACCTTCGAGACCCTATTTATCAACACAGTCATGACACCGTCCTTCAGGCTTCTCATGGTCAGAACTCTCGAGATACAGAATGATGTTAGCCGGGGAGCATTTATCGAATCGCGGTTAAAGATGTTTAGAGAGACACAGTGGGAAGATATGGCTCCTGAGGGGAAGGCACAACAAATGTGGGTTGCATTCAAGAAGGGCCTTGGCGTGGCGGGTGGGTGGTATCAAAAGAGCGGAGGCAAGTGGATTATGGGAGACACATTCTCGTTCGCGGACATTGTCGTGGTGTCTTGGATGGTTTGGTGGAACGCTATCTTGAACGAACAAGAACGCCTAGAGGTCCACGCATTAAACGGGGGGAGTTGGGCACGTCTTTTGGCAGATGTGAATGCCGAGTGCAACACAGATTTAGGCTCCTTGAGAAAACATAGACATTCCTTATGAGCCATGAACGTTAACTTGCTAGTATTCGAATACTTTGGCCATGATGCCTGCACAAATAAGGACAAGCTGTCAGTGTCTCGCACGTGACCGCGTCATCCCATGAACGCGTCTGTGCTTCAAAGTTGCTATGAGCGTATTCCAACGATGAGTTGTAATCATAGCTTTGGTATGAATTGAGGCAAGGATCAAACCAAATGTGACTTATCTAACTCTAGGCACCGAGGAAGATTCTTCACTCGTACCCCGAAGCACCCTTCAAAATCTCGCGGCAGAAAAGGAAGCTGAGAAGGCGGCAAACTGTGTTAAGTTCGTTAGTCATATGTTAGGATTTTGTCGTATCTCTTACTTATTATGCAGAATCCTGACGGAAAGTAGGTTTCCAGTCAATGTCATTGTCTGGTGCCACTACTGAAGCAACCAATGATCAGTTTTTTGCCACACAAAGTACAAGGGGAAGCAAAAGGAAATTGTCGAGGCTGCTACTTCTGGTGAGTCATTGGGGTACAATTGTGTCAAAACAACTAATTATTTGCCATACAGGATTGGATGTCTTTGTATTAGCACCTACGGGAATGGGCAAGGTATTTGCAAACGAATGTCAACAGATCGTTCATTACATCTCGTGATCTACAGAGCCTGTGCTTTCAGATTCCAGCAGTCGCAGATAAGGCATGTTTTTGAAACTAGCCCTTGACAGTAGCTGACTTCCTTGCAGTTTGGCGTCTCCATTATAGTTTCGCCACTATTGGGTCTGTCAAACCTGCCAATTGAGGTTGGTTTAATGAACTGACCCGTTACTCTAGCCCTGATGAAAAATCGTACGTTGCGCACTGTTTGTCTTCTCGTCCGAGGCTGGACTTGATTGTGCAGAAGTATCAAGTTTGCGCCGCAAAGGACTCCCCGCGGTCTCTTGGGCATCGGACACACCAAAGGATGAACAAAAACAAGTATTACTGCTGCTTTTGCATACTTTGAGTTTACTGAGTTACATCCCATAGATTATTGAAGACCTCGAATCAGGGGACCCACAAATTCGTCTTCTATATAGTGGGTTTGCTTAACGCTAGAATCCATACGAGCTGATCATAACTTCGAGCAGCTACACCTGAAAAGCTGTGCACGCGTGAAATGACGCGTCTTCTTGAAATCGTTTATAACGAGGGCAAACTCAACCGGCTGGTTGTAGACGAGGTGAACGATATCTATAGATAACGTAAAAACTGCTCGTTCATTCATTCACAGGCTCACTGCATCTCCGTAGGAATTATAACACTTCTCGCTTCCAGAACTTATTGACAACGATCGTCTTTAAAGGAGTGGGGCCACGACTTCCGTGAGGAATATCGCAAATTAGGTTCTTTCCGAGAACGATTTCATGGGGTGCCCATTATGGCCCTCACAGCAACTGCTACCCCGAGGTATGTCCGTCAGACCGCAGGCATTACTCCTTGCTTGACTAGAACCTTCCTGTTCGATACTTACGTTATCATGGTTCTAGTGTTCAAACAGACATTACACGCAGCCTTAAGATGACCAAAGAAAGATTGTTTACCGCTTCGCACCCCCTCAATCGCGCCAATTTATTCTATGACATTAAATATACCGCGGCGCTCGACTCCCTATCTCGCATGTCGGCCGTATACGATTTCGTAATGACCCTACACCGTCGTCGGGCCCGGCCGAGCTCTGGGATCATCTACTGTCGTACCTGCCAGGCGTGTGATGAACTCTCGGCCTTTCTAAGAGGAAAGGGCATCAGTGCCAGGCCATATCATCGCAAAATTAGGTGCGTCTGAGGCAAGTTCTAACACGAGATCTCTGATGTGATCATGCTTGTAAAGTTCTCATATACTTGATAAGACGTTGAGCGAATGGGAAGCAGGGGGAAATGGTGATGGTGGTATTGACGTGGTGTGTACTCTCGGTATTCTTCAATCGTCTATTCTAAATATTAATAAGGTGTGCGCAACCATCGCTTTCGGCATGGGGATTGATAAACGTGATGTTCGGTCAGCTCTTTCTTTTTGAAAGCCTGTGCGATACTGACACTGATAACTAAGTTATATTATTCACTACGACCTTCCAAAAAGCTTTGAAGGTACGTGTCCTTCGTGAACTACTGTGAAGAGCATCATTGATCCGCAGCACATATGCTCAGGGTATTATCAAGAGACAGGTATAGTGACACTATTTTGGGTTTTATTTTTAACTAGTTTTTTCCAAGCAGGACGTGCAGGCCGCGATGGTGATGTAAGTTCGTCTTTCGCGTCACTTTCTCTTGCTGATTATTTCCTTTAGCCGTCTAAATGTGTCCTCTATTACTGTAAGATTGTCGTTATACGCTGACGGGCACAACTGATGCTTGAACACAATTTACAGCCCGGGAAGACGCCTTCCACCTCCGCAGGCTGGTTTCTGATAGCCTTGCTAAGAGACAACACGTAGCAAGTACTATGTACGGTCCCCCACCCAGTCAAAGATCCATTGACAGTTTTAGTGCAGTACATGACTTTTCTTTGTTGGTGTCTGAAAACTTACGAATTCCAGATGATTGACTACGCGGAAAATGTAACGATCTGTCGACATGTGGTTAGTCTCATCCTAATCGCTAACTAGACTCGTCCGATCTAATCTAATTCCAATTAATTCAAGTCCATCTGCAAATATTTCGGTGAAAAAATTGATACAAGCAAGAGCTACTGTGACAAGATGTGTGATGTGCGTCTTCTCCGTTTCCATCTCCAGTTCAGACTGTGATAGATCGCGCCCCAGGTGTGCAAATACCCTGATAAAGTTCTGCGTAGAAAACAGAATCTCTCCTCAGAGGACCACGTTGGCGCACTATCGCACTCACGTTCCTCCAACACAGTTGCATTTGAAGATGGCGCCCAGGGTTCACGCCCAGCGCCTCAAAAGCCTCCTACCTGTCAGCGCAATGCTGGACAGACAGTCAATGGCGTGTTGAAAAGGCCCAATGGTGGTCCCGCAGGTCCGTCCACGAAGAAGGCAAAGTCAGAGGCACTACCGCCTGCATTAAGTGAGCAATACGTGTTCCAATGTTGAGTAGTCCATCTGACACAGTGATAGTCACGAAGCCTTATAGTTCTGTCGATGCCTTAAGGAAGCCATTCAAAACGCCATTTAAGGTGCCGTTCAAGCAACCTCCACAAGAAACGCGTGTTATAGAATCTTCGGATGCTCAGCAAACCATCCAAAAAGGTGAAGAACAAAACTACGACAATGACGAGATTGAAGTTGGCGTGGGCACTGTCAATTTTGCTTGGCAAACTCCGCAAGAAGAGCTGCTGCCGGACGATATCACGGAAGAGGAGCCAACGGACTTTGGGCAAGATGGTGATTTCTCCTTCGATGATGGTATGTCCAAACGCGAGTGGTAACCATGAAGAAGCTTCAAATATCACTATCTTTCAGAGCCTCAGATGGACCTGCCCGAGATTGATGTCGAACTGGAAGCGATAATCTCCAAGAAGATACCCGTAAGTCGAAATCCTACGTAGCGCGCAATAATGATGGACAATATCGCTTAGGAACCAACAAGGGAACAAGTCTTCCGTACTATTAGACAAGCTTTACACAGAGCTCTCCGCTGGGACGATAGCTATGAAGGGTTGTGGGTCAATTTGAGCAACGCTCCGTCCAACGCCGAAGCAAGGTACTTCTCATGTATTCACAAAGTGCCTATTCTGACGATTGTCACGGCCTAGACATCTAATCCTGGCAGAAGCCGCTAAACAAATAGAGTATTCTGTGCACACAATGTCCGCCACCGAGTCTGGTTACGACCAAAGAGCAAAGGCAAAATTGCATGTGGTCAAGCTCATGGAGCACAGGGAAAGTCTCTGGCCGATCGACGCGGTTCATTACAATGAGGAGGAAGAGGAGGTGATCGAAATGATAGGATTATTGAGGAACATCTGCAGTCGCTGGAGAAAGATTTGTAAAAGAAAAACCCCATGAACTCGTCTCGGGTTCGAATTTCAGGTGGGTACCATGAACTACGCCGTTTGCTATATCGATGTTTCTCGTTTGCGAATACAGGGTCCTGGATCACATAGCCACTAATTTTCCATGGTGCCTGCCCCGCGGACACGAATTTTCGAGTGTTGATTCGCGCGCGGTGAGCGGGGATGAAGGTCTAGGCGTTGGACTGTTATCCGCAGGTGATTCAGGAGAGTGGTAGGTAAATGAGAAAATCAATCAGACGATATCAAGAGATATGACTGCCGAAAAGATAGGCACCGACATGTGCTTGAAAATATGAGTAAGGAGAGGCAGTGGTGTTGGGAACAGACCGAATAAGGGGCCAAATCATGTGAAAAAGGGCTCGCCAACATGCGATATCGAATGTCATTATCATCATGCTGCCATGTTCGCAGTCCAGAGACCGATACCTTCTTCTCTTTGACCCATCATATGCAAGAGTCGCGGTCGGCCAGATCCTCGGCGAAGGGACATGAGAACAGACGATCCCGCAAATCTGCTTCCTGAACACAAAATTTTACCCAAGATGCAGCCACAAGCTTCTGCACACTCACCACCTTCGTTTCCAAACCGGTTGCAGACAACCACTAGCAGCTCGTTGGGGATTCCACATTCTCCCGGTTTCTTCTCGTTTTCACGTGTTGCCTTCCGGATGGTTGCCCACAATGGGTTCAAACGCATCGCCCAGTAATTTATGACTTCCCAACTTGGCTCCATCTCATCCGTGTCTTCGATCTGTTCCGGAATCGTGGAATCAGCAGAATCAGCATCTGATTCTTCTCCATCTTCATCAGGATGCAACCATGCATTCAGAAGAATCAAAAGCCGCGTGCCCGATCTTACGCAGTGTTGCGCAAGTTCATACGGACCTTCTTCAAGTGACTCCCACACAGCAGGGTCCTGCACATTGAGGTCATTGCAAATCGCAAGCGTGGTTGGACCCAGTGGATGCGGAAGCGTCATCGTCGTAAACCCAGATCCAGGAACAGCCCAAGGAAGATCAAGTTTATAGAGATTGGTCTTGCGATATCCTCCAATACGCTCCCCTGTAGGACCATACATGACTGCACTGTTTGCACCGATGCGGGGCTGATGAAACGATAAATTGTCGCCTCCGAGTGGAGGGGCATGTTCATGTGGTTCGAGCTTCTCAGGATACCCAGCGGCTACAAAACATTGAAGGGAGCGTGCTAGCTCCGCACAAAAGGTGGATGTAGGCCCTGTATACGGGTGTTCAAGATATGGTGTGATAGCAGCCGTGTCCGGAAACACATAACCTGGGCGTCGTAATGTGCATCAGAAACCCTCATGCAGTAACAATGAAGAACGAGAGCCAACTCACCGGGGAAAATCATCTCTGGAAGACACAGGAGATCAACAGATCTGGGTTTTAAGCTAACAAATGGCTGTAAGGTTATCCTTAAACGTACAAGTGCGTGAGGCCGCATACCCATTGCATAATTCTCGAGCCTTGGCTATGTTGGCTTGCACTTGACCGAGCTTCGGTAGATGACGTTCGATTATAGTTACGGTTTTCATCCCCGAGGAAACGTGCACTGACCTTCGGAGCAAACTGCACGACCGCCACACGCAACTGCGTAGGCATCATGATATCATGAACGTGGTGGGAGAACTTGACCACAATTGTGACCTTTTTGGCGCTGCGATCAAACACAACGTTGTTATAATCGCAAGCGCCAAAATTCAAATGGTAAAGGCAGTGCTAGCTTTACAACCACAAACGTACAAATAACGAAAGATAGGAGTAGGGATAACAAATTCTCTACTTGCGTTTTCAACCATAACAACCATGCACAGAACTCAATTGAATGTCGGCCCCACATACTACCCCATTGCCAGCACATTCCTCGCACGGCAGGAGTCCCCACAGGGGCCCGTAATTCAGTCTTCTGGCCGCCAGCCCGAGGGCTTACAGCCAAGAAGCCGTGATTCCACTCTTACGTTGGTTTATTCTCGCCTCAGGGTCATCTAGTCAACGAGAACAAGCCTCATGTCATCCCAGAAGACCATCACCTTTTCCCCCAGAGCTGGAAGTCCACAAAGCGGGGAACTCTGGGGGAGAGATGGTGGGCTATCAACGATTGAGAAGTTGGTCATGCCAGCTGGAAGTGACTTTTTGGGATTGGAAAGGGAATATCTGCAAAAACGAAACCATCCAAAAACAACAGTGAAATAAGATGTCAAGAAAACCACGATAATGCGAGAAACGGGAAATCAATAACACAGCGTGCAACATAGAATAAAGCCAAAAGAAGTATAATATAATAGACTCCACATAGTAGATGTAGGTGAATAGATCACTGCTCACGAGACCGCAATGAGGGACCGCTCGGGGGGATCTCATCTCGGGATCCCGGACGCGAATGAGGCTCTTCTCTTGTTGCTGACGGGGCGGGATACGCATTCATTATGCTTGCAAACGTTGCAGGCACAGGTAGCGGGGCTGGCGCATTGGCACCAGCAAGATATGGAGATTGCTGTTGCTGTGGGGGAGGTGATGCTTGGGAATTGGGTGTCGCGTTTGGTGGTGAAGGATTTGCGAGCTGACGGGTGCTATGTGAATGAGAGCTAATCTGTCGCCTGTCTTCGACATCCCTCTGTGAAGGAGGGCGGTATTCGTGAATACTTAAAGTGTCGGCGGATTGAGGTGGTGGGAGGACGATGGTGGTGAAAGGCAGATGTGAGGGAGGGTGTGAGTAGGAAGGAATATCTTCAGCGTGACCATCGGCAACGCTAGATTGGTCTTCTGGAAGTGCAGGAACGACGGCCGCGTGTCTACCGCCTAAAGGTCTGTGTCATATCGTGTCACAATTCAGAAAAAAGGATGAGAGGAGAAAGAAAAAGAGCGACCAGCATGAACGATAGTACAGCCCGCGGTACCTGCTGGTCCGCCACCCATTCCAGCAATTCTGTACACTACACCGGCCATAAGAATGATTACTCACCCTCCCTCGACGAAGTTTTGCCATACATAATCGCGCAAGCGATCGGCATTTGGAAGCTCCTGGATCAAGTGCTTGATTGTATTCTGTCCTAGCCCAAAGAAGTCGGGCCCCGAGACAGAATTCGAGTGTTGGCGATTGCGGATAGTATTGGCTTGCTTCACAATAGTAGACCATGCGCCGGTGGCGGTGCCGGCAATTTGAGGACGATCTGGGACATCAGATGCGACGATCTTGAACTTGGGTCCATCCCCGCCATCGAGGATTGAGCAAGTGTATATAGCCTCTGTCCCGGGATCCACCGTCGAGGAATATTTTCTGCAAAGAGATTAGTTGAGAGCGTGGATTTGATTCAGACGAGTGCTCACCGTGTCACCTCATATCCAACAGGGAAGATGTACCGCTCCGTGTGAAAATGCTCTCGCATGCAAACCTCTCCAAGTTGGTTCACTGTCATGATACCGACAGTGAGTGGCAGTAATGGACGCCCCTGTTTATCACGTGGAACGGTAGGGATGCTATAGCTCTTTGTTGTGACAGTATGGGCCTTCAGACGCTTAGGTTTAGCATGACGCTGAACCTCGGTTGCACGGGAAGATGGCATAGATACAGGGGGAAGCCCCATGTGTGAGGGTAAAGAAGGAGACGGACCAACAAGTGGTGGCGTATTTCCAGGGACAGGAACCAAGGCAGGGTGCTGTCCGCCACCATTTGCACTAAAGCGTACTGGATCATAATGAGGTTGCTCGTCACGAGGAGATAACAGCGGAGAAAGTGATGATTGGGAATGTGCCGCATTACTTGAAGGGATAGGGTCATTAGGTGAAGGGCGCACAGGAGGCTTAAGCCGAAGACGAGGGCCCTTGGTGGACACAAGAACAGGGGCACCTCCTTCCAGGGGAGGGGCCACGCCCATAGTAGACTGCCCATGGGAAGGCTGGCCCATGGCCTCCTTCCCTTTGACAGCGGCTCGAGGTCGCTTCGGTTGGCGACGGGCTTCACGAGCCTCCTCCTCAGCACGGTCCCGATGTTCGTCTTCTGCGCGCTTGCGAGCCAACGGGCCGACATGCCGCGAAGTAAGTAGTGGATCAACCTCATGATCGTCAGTTTCTTCTTCTGCCATTGCCTGACGGAGAGTCGATACAAAGTATGAACGAGCTTTCAAGGTTGAGAGGGAGCGAGGAAAGGCACTGGACGGCGGATAAGGAACGCCCGAGACGTTCGGCTCAGTGTGTGTTTCGAGTTCACGGATGCGGTCGAGCATCTTGCTGGAGTAGAGAGTCAGACAAACATATGAGATACGATATTGCAATTACACGCACTCCCGTTCTTCCCGAAGTTTCACATTACGTTCACCAGATAGCCTTAACTCATGCTGTGCCTCTTTATGTTTCTATAAGGCAGATTTGTTAGTTTAACAAACCATGATGAACGATGGCTGCTCTCACATCTTCCAACTCGAAAAACTTCCGTTTTAGTTTTCGATATTTATCGAGAACGGATTCCTGATTTTCAATTGGACAAGCGGGTGGCGGCTGCTGGGTGATTGGCAACGGCGGCGGCGGTGGACCCATGATAATATCAGGAGGCGGGCCCATCGTTGTTGACGATGAGCGACGGCGAGACATGGAGTTTGTGTGAAAAGTAGAAAAGAGAGCACAAGAAGCGCGCTTTGAAAGGTAAAATGCAACCAAGCTCAAACACGACTACACAGCCTAGTCCAACTTTTTGTCAACGTCAAGCCACCATATTGACGGCAGATTCAGGCTTTGAAAACTCTCCCCTTATCTCCGGTTGTCCACAACCAAAGATGCACCTTTTAAGATTTATCCACTTGAAACTTGGAGACTACGACAGAATTTGGTGTTTTTGTTGAGATCCCTTGTCAACTTTGCCACGGCGAATCTGCCACGGCGTTGAGTCTGCCACATCATTTCACCATCCTATTGCTCCCGGATCCTTGGGCCACGCCACTACCGCTTTCCTTTTTTCTATTTCTGGCAGTCACATTTCTCTATCATTCGGACTAAACCGAACAGAACTGTTCTGGTGTAGCAACCATGGGCCATCGATTCAGATGCGCTATCGAGAATAAGTTTCGACCGCTTCCTGGTACAACTTGAAGCAAGTCAGGTGAGAGAGGGTGATAAAAATAGCACTACTGCTCGAGCTTGGTTCCTGTGCCTACCACTGGAGACCAAGATAATCGCCTAAACAAACTGGCTTTGGTTTTAGAACAAAATCTACATCAAAGACGCTAGAATCAACAGGGAGCGACTCAATCGCACAATAGGGCTATGCAATATGCAAATGTCTATGGCATGTTGGCCCCATCAGTCCTGTGAACCTGATCTTCAGAATCCCTTCCACACACGTGAATCATCGCTACTGATCTGGCTCAAAGTGAAACCCGCACGGGACGCCGTTCAGGCGCTCTGTAAGCGCAAGATAATCGTCAGGAAGGCTGGGAATGTCATTGCGCATCATATTGTCGTTTCAAGTGCCAGCACATGTGCGTGTTACGATATCCAATGCGTACCTGCGACAAAGAAGCAGCGAGGTCGAGGAAGCAATCGCAGCGAAGGCTCCGCGAGAATAAATTGTGAATTCCAAATTGCATCGTACTATACGCATTCAAATGATACACCATGAGAGCAGACACGACAAGTAAAAGTGTACTACAGACGAACGTAGGATTACAAGGTATCAAAACAGCAATCACACGAGAACGAAGAGTAGGAGAATACATGGTACAAATGCCCGAAATCATGCCCCCGAGGTTGGACGAAGTACCAGCAAAATTCCGTCCGAGTGCCCAGAGAAAATAGCGTCAACAGAAACTTCTTGATCAGTGGTGGACGAAGACAGCGAGGATGGTGGCCGTGAACGGGACGACGTCCCGGGCGATGAGTGAGAGGCATAACGTGGGCTTGACGGCATTCGGCAGTTGATTCTTGCGTCTCGGCGCCGCGATAGCGGCGTATCTTGCTCATTTTCACCCCTTGAATACAGTTATTGAGAACGGGATACGGGCGGAAAAATCCGGTCAATACCTTGAATCCCTGCCAGCAAGGAGTAGCACAAATTTACCAAAACCGAAGCCGCCATCGCTCGGTTGCCCTCGATCGTTGACGCCCCATGATTTAATGACATCGATCCAGCTGCGCACGTTGTGTTCCGTGCGACTAGTGACAAAGTCGAAGAAACTCCGACCTAAAACCTTGGTAGTTGAGAGGAGAAGGTCGTTGGAACAGTAGAGGACAGTGCAATGAATCGAAAACCGGTCAAGGATGAGTGCCGATCTTAGGGACTGAGCGGGCAGCGGATTAAAACTAATTATTGTTGGTTTCTTGCCTCGGCTGCGGCTTGATGACGCATCACTACTAGTGTCCATGTCTGTGGAAGGGCAGGCAGCCGGTGACGTGAGGTCGAGTATACTAGGACTAGATGCCATCGGTGACGGGTCACCCCACCGCTAGTAATTTTTTAGACAAGCAGCGATGAATAAAGCATGACGCCTACCCTAAGCTCGAAGTTCTTCGCAGAAGGTGTGACAACTTCAACTTCTTGCGCAGTAGACGTATTCTGGAGCGCCTTTCCGCCTGGTGTGGCAAACGATACGCTACCTACTAGAACGCTGTGCACGACGGTCCGAGACTGAACCGAAGATATAAATCAAACTCGTCAGATGAAGGATCGAGACTACTACTCACAACCGCACAAAGAATGTATCCTTTGAAGGGATCTTTATGCTTTAATCGGAAATATGCGAGAGCAGCGGCTTTATCTTCGCGGATAGTATCGCTAATCGATGCAAAATTTGGTCATTATCGGCAAGTGTGAAATATTATCCGTGAACGTACTAGTGCATCTGCTTTACTTGAGAGAACTCGTCTGGATGTACAAGCTCCAAAGCAGGGCGGCCTAGTAACTCGCGGGGTTCAAAGCCTACAGCAGCATTAACGTTAGAGAAACACTAAATGGCAATCGTCGTACCTAGCAGGTCGGAGACCGATTCAGTAAGGAACAGCCAGCGAGCCTAGACAAAAGGACTTTGGTCGGGGCCAACGACAGAGGCATTCACTTATTAAACTTACATCCTCAGAGAAGTCTAAGATGGTGACTTCGCACAACGTTGAGTTGGTGTCGTACGGTCTGAGGTAAGGAAGCACGTACTGAATGAAACGCGTGGTGTCTCTGATTCCATAGGTAGTAGTCGCGGTCTGATGGATTACCTTGGCAAATGGGAGGGGGCGGTTGTGGTCCGCGTGTAGAGTGGGCGAGCCTTACGCTAATTTGTTACACCAAAAATACCGTCAGAATTGACGGAGAGAAGTGAGGCTACGGAGAGTCGGGGGTCAGCAGTGCTTTTATCTCTCTGTTGTAGAGAAGATTTAGGGTTTCAAAACCCGAGGACGCTTGAACAGAATTACCAGAGTCATAGTATTATTTTTTGGAGATTGAGGTGATTGGATTGAGTGTCATTATGTAGTGGTATTAGTTGAGTATTACTATCACTGATTCATTGATTCCAGAAAGGATATGCTTCCGTAATAAACACGATAGATCTTAACAACATAAGGTAACATTATCCTCATTCATACGCCACCAGGTTCATTCAAACCGTGCAACGCCTGAACAACGCGGGGAGCTCCTAGTGGGAATCGGAGTCGCCCACCACTAGAAGCGGAATCCAAGTCTAGTGCCCCCTTTGCTGTCAGTTTGTGCCTTGAGCATTTAATTTCATGATCGTGGGTTCACCAGATCTCTCACACAGGTAACAGCCCACTCAATCTCGACGCGCCTCAAGCTTGTAGTCAGTTCAGTTGTTCTTTCCCTGCGCAAAAAAACATTAGATGTGGTCGAACGCTCGAGACGTTGCCGCAGGCGACCTCGTTATCATTTGGCAGGCACGTTCCTCACCCTTCAATGTGGTTTTTGGGGTAGCTCACATGGGGCCTGTAATGGGTTTATGTCAGACTCGAGAACTCATTCAACCCCTACTCATCACTCCAGGAAAAGACCTCAACTCCAGGTTTGGATATTACCGGCATGCAGACCTTGTTGGAATTCCCTACGGGTCCAAAGTCGGATCTCGCAATGGCAAAGGATTTATCCATGTTCTTCGACCAACTCCGGAGCTTTGGACGATGGCACTTCCCCATCGTACTCAGATCTTGTATCTTGCCGATATCGCGTTTATCACCTCATGGCTTGACATCAAACGCGGAAGCAGTGTCATCGAAGCTGGTAAGCGTTAAAAATTGGACTTACAGCGGAAAACGCTGCTTTTGCTTGGTTATCGTCCACGATGCTACACCACTTTTTTTTAGTTTGGTCACAGCGAAATAAGACACGTGGATCATCATTCTAGCCTTCATTCATCCTTGTTTACTACGCCGCATTGATGTATCCTCTCGCGATTGATGAGCAGATTAACAACGTGGCTCAGATCGAAATTCGTTCTCTCTATCTCTTTTTATGTTCATATCCCTTTCATTGCCTTTCCCTAAAAGCCTGTGCTAATCGGAAAATTGACCTCCGTGGGGTGAACCCTTAATTCACTACGTACATCACGCAGGCACCGGTTCGGGATCGTTCTCCCACTCCGTCGCAAGGACGATAGGGTCGGTAGGACATCTTTGGTCATACGAATTTCACGAGGCCCGTGCAAACAAGGCGAGGTATGCGACCTTCTACTTTAAGCCATAGTAAAGAATTTAATGACATGCTAGGGAAGAGTTTTCGCTCCACGGAATGGCAGACATTATCACCCTTACACACCGCAACGTGTGTAAGGACGGTTTCACAGTTGAAGACACGGTTGATGCAGGCATGTCTCTTCCTTATCATCCAGATTGATCGCCCGAGCTGGTTATCTTTTTTCTACAGTGTTCCTCGACCTTCCGGCTCCGTGGGACGCTATCGAGCACGCCAAGAAGGCGTTGAAGGTACGCCCACTATTCGTTAGCACTTAACAAGTCTAATTTACTCGGAAATGAAAAGAAAGCAAGTCCTACTCGTATATGCTGTTTTAGTCCATGTATGGAGCAAGTCCTTCGAACGGTTAGCGCTCTAAATGATTCAGGTTTCACGGGTATGTTTTATTTTAATGTTGAGCGCTACCTGGACGTCTCACATGTGTACCTCTGTTAGATATCACGATGTTTGAGACGTTACTGAGACCTCACGAAGTTCACCAACTATCACTACAGCCTCTAACCCAAGCGGTCGAGAAGCTCAAAAAATTAGAACAAAAGCGTGAAGACAAACGCCAGCATCAGATCGCAAGGACAAGTAAAAGAAAGCGGGATGATTTACCGGAAACAGATACTGACAATGTGGGAGGGAAAAGGCTCAGAACTCAAGAATCAGCGGAGGAGGATGTTAGCATCCGCGATATTCCGGATGCTGTGGTGGACCCTGGCCAATCTGCCAACCAACCATCACCGATCAAAACATCTGTCTCGAAGGTGTCTCCTGACGTTCGGGGCCACACATCGTATTTGACCTTTGCTCGGCTGGTACCCACAGCTCCTTCAACAATTCGAGATTAAATATAGAATAAAATTGTATCCTGATGATATAAATCATAAAGCTGTAAAGTATGGAGAAGCCCCTCAAACGGATCTACTCTGCTATCGCTCTTCTAAACGCTCGTTCTAACTCAGCTTCTTCACGCAATTTAGCAGCATTCTTCTGCGGGCGTGGCCGCAGGACTCTGCCGGGTGTCGTGGTTGGGTTTCCCTTAGTAGAATTCCCATCACGTGTAGAAGCTGCATTGTCGAATCTATGATCGTCCTCTGATGCGCTATCGATGTCTTCTCTGATCCGCTTCTTTCCATTTTTCCGCTCTACAGACGAGTGGCTCTTGGAAGGAGTATTAGTACCACTCTTCATTAGCGCCTTCGCTCGCCCGCCTCTCATTGTCCTCGTAGCGGGTGTAGAACGCGACCGACGTTCAGGTTCATCAGAAGGAGCGATCTCCGAGGCCTGTCTCCTCAAGTCGTCTTCCGCCAGCTCGCGCATTGACTTAGGCATTGCATTACTCCGCCGAGAAGGCAAGTCAGCGGATACCTCTCCCATCTGCACATCTTGGGCGAAATGAAGAGGCGAATCGCGGGGATGTGTATAAGACACCGCAACACCACTGCGCTCGGGTACAGCCTCGTCGATTTCGGCGCCATCGTCACCGGTGGTCGAAGAAAGTAAAGACGAAGGCAAAACGGTGTGCTGATCTTTGGGGAGATGAAACGGCTTCACCACGTCGTCCGCGGTGGTGAGGTACCCTCCTGGTTGCTGGGGGAGAGATCAGGTTCACGTCCAAATCACAAGTACGAATGGAAATGAAACATACTTGCTCGCCTTGATGTGCCTCAGCATTCTGCGTATCCAACCAATGCTGCGGCGTTGCGTCGTCCATATTGGATGCATATTGCTTGCGGAGACGATCTCGAATCCGAAGCCCTTGCACGAGACGTATCCAACGCTTGTGAACTTGATCCAAGCGTTTGGCATGCGCTTTCTCTTCTGCGTCATTTTCGGCTTCCAAATAAGCCTTTGACAAGGTTGAGTTCAGTGGGCGCAGCAAAGTCCGTGATGCGGCAAGTTCACCTCCACTATGATAACTTCGTTCTCCTCGGCAACGACAATTCCCTCAATTATCGGGATAGCTCTTCGATTCCTGAATTCAAAACCAGTCTGGAGGGCTTGTTAGCGCGCAAGCAATCGTGCAAGTGAAAGACTTACCACTGCTTCGGCATAATCAAAGCCAAGCCTCTTGGCTACTTTGGCAACGCCTTTGACTGAAAATGATCAAAACTAAGTTCTACGTAGTAGCTATCGCCGATTTCATCACGCACACGGGATATGAACACTACCCTCAGGGAGCATCGACGGAACATACAGATCAATATTCCCAAAATCGTTCTTAGGGACTTTTCCCTGCAAACACGAAGGTCAGTCATGTGCCGGGAGTCATTACGACTAAACATACGTCAATGACTGGCTCGGGCTTGTAAAGTTCCGTCTGGGACCTTGCGTATAAGCCTTGCATGTCTTCCTGGCCATCTCCACCATGGGTATCTGTTCTTGCTTTCTCAAGTGCAAGCTCCATTTCCCGCTTGCGGCCAATAGTGGTAGCACGTTGCTTGACCATCTTCATAGGCTGGCAACCTTCTCGAACCACGCGCCCTTGGCGCATCCAGTTTTCCGCGGTCTTCAGAGATATGACCGAAGATCGAGGATACACAGGTTCGCCCCGGAACTTGCCCAACTCGACAGGAGGATCAATAACCTCGTCACGCTTCAGATGCCGTGAGAGAGCATATCTGGACTTTGAAATTAGTACGATGCGCGGAGAAGGTGAAATTACGCTTGTACAAAGGATGGCCTTTGAATCCGGCAACTATGGTGGGCATGCCCTCGGTAAGTTGATGGTTATGCAGTTCCGTATCCTCGGTATCATCGCGTTGCTACATGATCCGTGAGACTGCATTTCAAGCATAGAAGACATGACACACCAATCGATAGGGTCTGGTCACTAACTGCACGACACTATCCCACCACTCTTTTCGTCTGCCTACCCCAACTCCTTGCACCTTCGCCACTTTGGCAGTGTAGTCTTTGGCATATCGTGCAGTCACGTCACGACCGAAACCATCCTCTTCTAGGGCAACTACGTAAGTCATGCGATTCTCTTGTGGTACTCCAGTCCTGAATGTGTTCTCAGCTGAAGGGTCAAACACATGGCGTTTGTTGACGAAACCACGAATTGGATCGACGGGGAGCCACCGGCCATCTGCGCGCGAAAAAACTTCTGTCCAGAACACAGGAGGAGTGTTTGTAGGGTCAAGGGTGGCTATCCGAACACAGGCATGACTTCTGAAGTGTCGAAGGTTGAGATATTTAACATACCTCTGGCACTTGGTCGATTTTCAGAGTAGTAGTCCTTGGGTTTCCTGAGCTTGATGACTGGCTGCGCCTTCCCTTTGCCTTTGACCCGAGCCGAAGCTTCCCCAGGGGATAAGTCGCCTGGTGTTTCTGCTGGTGATTGGGAGTTGATTTCTTTCGCTCCTTCGAAGTCGTTGTCTTGCGATAAAACATCAGTGTCTCTGGCTCTCTGCTTCCCCTTCTGTCCACGGTCTTTGTCGGCGGATTTGGATTTTCCGACACTAGACTGCCATGGAATGCTCTGAAGACTAACAACCAATCTAGCAGGGATGTCCAATGCTCGACACAACGCAGTGAACAATTGTGCACTTGTATCACGAGAACCACTTTGCATCAAGGCGTGTTTCATAAGACTAATTGGACTCCGAATACGTTCCCCGTCGTCGCTTTCCTCGTCATCAAAAATTGCGTTTCCACGTAGGGCAAGATCACGCTCGTTCTCGTCGAAAGTCCTGTTCTTGATGTGCCCTGTAGGAAGAACGCTGAAAAACGTGCCCGTCCACCATTCTACCAAACGAGTGATGGTGGCCTCAAATAACCGGCCTCGCTTATTCTGGTCGGGTACACGAGACTTGTGTATTAGAGCAAAACCATTATGAAGATGAAGTGGTGTTAAGGAGAGCAATCGAGCCTGAAATGTCACAGTAGTGACAGTTGAATCATTTGGAGAAAAAGCCACTTACATGAAGGAGTTCATCGTTCAGCCACTTATTCCGCACTCTTGCATTGGCAAGAAGGCAAATTGTGTGGACCTTGTGGGTTCTAGTCCTCAAGATGCGTTCGGCTCGTGCTGCTGCCGCAGCTGCCTTCCTGGATGGTCGGATGTTAGCGTCTGCGAAATCATGGTTGAAGAATACGAAGCAACTTAGAATCATCTTTCTTCTTCCCAGAGTATAGGGTGATTTCAATGTTCCCGCGTGGCGCCGGTCCTTCCAACTGGAGCTCTAACTCTGGGTTGGTTTCATGAATTTGCTGCGGAACATCGACCTCCTCCCATTCAAATTCTTCTTCACTGCTATCTCCTGGTATCGACTGAGAGTCTAGCATCATGGTGAAATTTTGGTTGGTGGACAAGAGCCAAGCGGCATGACTCTTCTTCCACGAGCACCGATTAATTGGTCGCGTGCATCACGTGTGTATCATGATTCAGATGCCTCGCTTACGTATTGATGAACTCCGCGGCTTCTAGTATTACTCACACAAGCAGCACTTGCAATTGTTAGAGATCACTTATCGAAACAGTATCATGCATCTGCCAGCTGACATGCCTTTTGCCACGCGCATCAGCGAGGTAAAATTCGAGGTGAGCCACTACACCGCAGTCACTCTGTCGATATCTTACGCCGGCCATGCAAGAATCTCATTACAAATGCGACAAGTGGGTCCATTCAGGCAATCGCCCAGCTAGCAACCCTTGCGTCAGATCATGCTTGCCTCCCGAGCCAATATGAGCGCATGATTAAAGTCGCCTACATCTTTCTTGACGCTGTGCGCATTCCATACGGCGAGGGTTCATCAGTCCATGGTGTAGAAGCCTCGTGTGCTGCCCTCACTTTTATCGGTTCCACCTTTTTTATCTGGATATCAGACGATAAGATGGCGGGTGGCCTCATCGCAGACCTATTGAGCCACTGGGGTGATATTCGCCGCTGGATCCTATATATTTATGACGAAATCATCCAAGCAGAGTCATTTGCCATCAGCACCCGCCGGGATTGCAAGACCGCCATCGTGACCTTTTTGGCGTTGACCCGTGATAGGATGTTGTGTGGTTGGTCGAAGAAGGTGGTCGTTGATACCAAAATAATGCCCTTGATATTTTCCCTCTTCAACCTTGAAACCACGGATGCCAGATTCTCATCCTACACAGGGCAATTCAATGCGTATCGTGAATCTGTTGTCCTCAACTCCTGCTTCTTAATCTCGCACGAGACGAGGTCACCGATAGACTGGGAAAAGGCTTTGATTCCTTTCGACGGACGACCAGATATCGCATCGACAATTGCGCTTATGCATTTGTCGCAAGAAATGGGACGGCAGCACCTGGATCCAGAGTGTATAGCATGGGACGTGCATATCGTTACAGCATTGTCATTTCGCGATGACATGCGCTTGGTATTATTAAGCCTAGGAGCCATAGTAAAAATCACGGAGGTTATCCACCTCATCGTCGAACGGTCTTTTGATCGAGCAAACCTCACATATGCCGCGAGGTGTATCTCCAACGCGTCGCTATTTCTGCGGACTCGTATGCAAGAAAATGACGGGAATCCATGGATGTTAGAAGCCATTCGGTCAAATCTAATCAAGGGATTGCTCAAATCCGAACGGTACATACCATTCATGGACAACGACAAAGCTCGTGATGCACTCTCCGACATACTTCACATGATCATCCCAGCATACACCGTCTACCGCTCATTGCTCCTGCCCATAGCAAAAGCAGTGGATGAAATAATCGACCTTGGAATAGACAAGCAGCTGGATAAAGATGGAAAATTATATGCGGGCTGGGTATGTCTGCAAGAAACGACCGAACGGCGAAAATTACTCAACTACGATGGTCCTGAAAAAGTTCATGTACAAACATGCCACAATGATAATGTGTGTCAGATCATCTATAATTTTTGGCGCTAAGTTGACGCACAATCAGTGTCGAAAAACCGCGTCGACAGGTACGCTCAAGCGATGCGGGGGGTGTCTCCACACGTATTACTGCAGCAAATCGTGTCAGCGGTATGATTGGAGGAGAGGAAAACACAAAGCATACTGTACCAGAGTTCAAGAACGTTCTGCGTGGTCTCGTGAGCGTCCTGCTGTGCTTGTTCTCTGTCTGCATTTACTTAGCATGATCTTACAGTTGGAGAGATGAGAGGCATATCAAACCGCGACCTCAAATTCCTCGACTGCGTTATAGAAGATGAGCTGAAGAAACACAGGGCACGTATCGCTAATCATGGGCTCAACGTCAACGTTATAGAGTTAGACCTCACTCACGGAGAACCAAACATCACATTCGACTCCAGAGGTATTAACCCAAGTCCATTCAAGCTGTTATGTCGATGCGAACACTACGCGAATGATAATTGGAAACGCCTGAGACAACACGTTGCCAGGACAAACGAACCGGTTGTCTTAGTTCGCGTGTTCATACCAGGTGGAATTGCGAGAAAGGCCGTATTGCGGGCCATCCCGCTTTTCCAAGTACTGGGACGACCTCCCGTGCGACAATCACGCGTGTACGCCACTTACGTCTATACATGCTGTGGTAGACCAGGACAGGAGGCCAACAACAGCCCCCTCAGAAATTTTACAAGTTGATGGGTCGTGAAGCGAAGCAGATACGACGAGTGTGACTATACCCCATTGAATAGTTAGTACGACGCTATGGTCGCAAATGGACTTGGAGTACGTACTATGTAACATTTGATTAGGTTGGGACTCGCACATGACTCGGAGTTGGGCATGGTATGAACCACACCTCGAAGTGTCGTGGAAAATATGGTGACAGTGGCGAAGGGACGACTATCTTGATTAAGCCCGGCTAGGGGAGACTAAAAAGCAATAAATAGGACTGGATCACAGTGCATTCGGATGAATTCGAAGTGCACGACGATCGTGCAAATACTGGCGTGGGAGTGATGTATCCTGTGAATAGCAGTAGATCGGTATTACCATATAGTTAGTAGTTAGTGCCAGTGATTGATTGGTGATTGACGTACTATACCAGCCTGAGACTCTGTGATTGACTTGAGTGGCCACAGAGTACAAAGCAAGTACAAACTTGAGTGATTGTAATAACTACCACGCTTTGTCAGTAACTATCAACTGGTGCACCATAACCGAATGTTCAACGCAGGAGATATCCCCAGCACCATCGGTCGCTCCTTCACAACAACTGCAATAGCCAATCCAGAGAAAGAGAGTAATAATAAATACTTCTATTTCCAAACTATCCTTATGGACGAAGATGTCTTGGTGGAGGTGAGTGGCTGCCACTCGTCATATGGCAAGCTTTGTATCTCACATATTGTACTTGTCAAGGAGCTTCGCGTCAAAGATTACCAGCTTGGTGGCCGGCCTCCTTCGTATCCGCCGAAATCAGAATTTTGTGGCGTTGCCTTAGCCCTAGAGAAACCTAGCCTGTTTGACATCGAAGAGGGCCACTCGCCAACTTTGCATCCGAACGATATAGAAGAGTCCTACTCCCCACCTCGGCACCTGAACAACCTCTGGTACGATGATGGGAGCGTGGTCTTGAAAGCCGGAGATGATTTCTTCCGCGTGCATAGTTCAATTCTTAGTCAGAAATCTTCTGTTTTTGCAACACTACTTCTTCAAAGTCAGGCAGAAAACACGGAAACCCATAAAGGGTGCCCTATGGTCACAGTGGGCGACGACGCTGAAGAACTCCGGCAGCTCCTCCTCACAATATATGAGATATCGTATGCATGTATTCTCAAATATGAGTGGCTCCAACTGACCCGCTGAGTTAGGTACTTCGAGGACAACGCACAATATTTCGTCTATTTACGTGCCATTCTCCGTCTCAGCACGAAATATGAGATGCTGCGATTGCGTGACTTGGCACTTCAGCGACTAAAATGTGGCGTTCCAACAACGCTTGCATCTTTCGATGACCCCAAATATCATCACGAACGCGCAATCGCGCAACGAAATGTCCTTGCGGTCATCAACCTCGCCCGGGAGATCAACTGCTTGGAGCTACTTCCTTGCGCCTATTACTACTGCTCCCGCTTGCCGACAAGCACAATTTTCGGGGGTAATGGTGGAGATGTCCTAGCTTTACCAGACATAACCGCTTGCATCCTCGGCAAAGAACAGCTTCTGAAAATGCAACGGAAAACGACTCACCCATTTTTATACACAACCCCAAAACATTGTTATGGGTTTAGTCGCAAGAATTGCGGCTGTGAGAATGATAGGCTCTTGTTGGAATATTTGCAGCGCCAGGATGTCACGAGGCCGTACACGTTCGAACAATTCACTGATTGGGAGAAAATAGGAATGTGTAAAAGCTGTACTCCCTCACGCCAATACTTGGAATCCCAACGACGTGTGGCATGGGCGCAACTTCCTAAGATTTTTGGATTGGAAAGCTGGGAGAAGATCGTCGCATAAGTCGATTCATTCATGGGTGCCCGACGAGACGGAAATGGTACTCCTATGATGTTTTTACTTGGCTACTTTTAGAGACCATTACATGTATTGTCTTGCAACGAATTTTCTAATGTCATCGAAGTGTTTGACAGCAAATGTCACACAACATCACGCGATCCACGAGCATGCAGACATCTTTAAAAGTCAAATGTAACATTATTCATTCACTCATCTCGAGGGCACCTCGAAGTGTCATGAAATAAGTGCGACAACGTTGCAAGACGTAAAATGACAGCATAAAAAGCAATAACCAGGACGTTGATAAAATGCGTGATGCGTAGACAAAATCGTGTAAATGACGTGAGCATGAGGGAGATTGAAGGTGTAGATAATGCGAAAGAGGCCGAATGATGACAATAGCAATAGATAAAAGCAACCAAAACTTGATGATGAGCAGAGGGGTATGTATGCTCCAAAAGAGAGGAATGGAATGAGACCAAACATAGCAACAGAGAAATGAAACGAGGAACGGCAACCATGCGCACCGAAGTATTAGGACCAAGTAAGTGATGCGAGTACGATTGATGAATGAGAAAGGGAAACGAGGAAGTGGAAAAAACCAAATGAATTATAAATATACTCATTAAAATCAGGCAATAATAGTGCGAGACAATCTTCTGGAGACCGTCCTTCCAGGCACTATTGCCTTGAACGCGCGGCGAACGAGCGTAGTAGTTGCGGTGTTCTTGCTGTCCTCCTTCGACGAGCGTGACGTGCTTGCACTGCAGGCCACGACACCAAGCTCATCCACAGATGAGTTGCTCCACATATCATCACTAGAAACCGGCTGAGGCATCGCCCGTCGAGAAGAATTGAACACCTTGAAGTTACGCGGATTGTTGTTGGTTGGTTTACACTCTAAGGTGGGGGACACAGTGTGAACAGGTTGGAGGTTGTCGGATTGGTATCCCTTGCCGACGCGTTTGACACCTGTGGTAGACATGAGGAAGCGGTCGTAGACGCCTTCCACACGACGGAGATCAGGCGAGTTGATGACCATCTGCTCCCCAGACTTGCGCGGTGGATAAGGCTCAACATGGAAAGGGGACGCAGTGAGATCACTGTCATCAAACAGAATCGACCGTTGTCTGATCGGGTGAGGTGTATGCATCCCAATCCCATCGATATCGCCCGACCATGGCGTGATTGGAGGCGCGATGAACAGATTCCGATCGAGTACGGCAGACAACCGGGGCGTAGGTGCTGCTACCGTTTCTGCTCGAGAACAATTAACAACTGAACTCATTACAACATGCAGAGAACCCACCTTTCGTAAGATCAAACTCCAGCTTATCTACAGGCCTGATATGCCTGTCTAAATTTCCCTGGGACCGCGACTTCTCCCTTCTCTTCGAAGGCGAGCCCACCCCATCCATGTCGTTCTCATCGACCTTCGGCGAGCGCGTCGAGATGGTGGCACGACGCTGACGTCGGGGAGTCTGAGCAGGCACATTAATGGTAGGCACACCAGCACGCTGGGTGAAACCAGAGTCATCAGGAGACCTATATCCCGACAACAAGTTGCTTTGATCCGCAAGTGCCGATCGCCCAGGGGACAGCGGCGCATTAGGGTCATTACAAAAGATCTCATTCGCGGCAAGCATGCGCCTTGGGAGGCGCGAAGATGAACGCGACGTATTGGCATTGAGCGCCTGCGAATTAGAACGTGAAATGGGCGGCGAGAGTGGAAGCGCAGGAGGTGGAGTGATGCTGGTGGACGCATAAGCAAAGTTCTGGCGCGTTTCCTCGACGACCCCTGAAAATGAGTTGCATGAGTCCGCACCCCATGAACGAGAGTGAATGCGCTTACTCTCAACATTCTGAATCCAGAGATTCATTCGATCAAGAGCTATCTCTCGTTCTTTCTCAGCGGAGTTCTCTGGGCGAATATCCTCATAGCTGAACCGCCCAGCTTCACCCGAGCGGCGCTGCTCAAACTCGATGGGCTCCGGAGAAGCACACCACACAGGCGTTGTACGACCATTCGTGATTTGGCCAAGCGTCGAGGACTTGTACATCCGAACACCTTTGTCTGTATCGTCAAAGTCCAGAATTAGATAAATGGGTAGTGATTAGAGAAGGAAGGACATACCAATCGAAGCTTTCACACTTTGTTTGAGTCCAACGAGTCCAGACTCACTCGCCCGGCGCATCTCACTTGGAAGATTACATTCAGCTGGCACGCCATCAGTCAGTATATATCCTATTAAAAAGACACATGCAAAGAACAACTTACCAGGCGCCGTCGACGCTGAATAGCTCCTGTCCATCCCAAGCACCGAAACACTCCCTTTGTTCATCTCCAACAACTGCGCGCTCGCCCTCACCCCTATCTTCGCAATCTCAATATGCTCCGCGCTCAAATCCGCACGATAGCTCGTAATATTCGGATCAATCTCGCTATCCGTCTCCTCTGTCTTCACATCATGTTTCACGTGCATCTCCACGGGACTCTTCTGGCCGCTCGAAACGGGGGAATGGCGCGCCTCTTGAGCCTCCTCCCTTTGAATCGCACATTCCACTTCTTCATCGCTCAACTCCGTCTCATCATCATCGTCAATGTTTCCGTTGGCTGACGTCATGATAGACTCAGCTTCGCGCTGCATTTCCGTCAGCCTCTCCATCTCTCGCAATCGTTCGCGTTCGCGCTCCCATTCACGCATACGGTCACGCACGCTGCCTTTGCCTACGGTCGAGGACGTGGTATCGGCCATACTGCTGACATTGACGGTTGTCGATACGTTCGCGAGGTCTGCAGCAGAAACCTTGGGAGTGCGGTGCTCGTTCAAACTCGCCCTTGACGTGTTCTGTCCGACACTGATGTCCGTCCACGATGAGCTTTGAACGTCCGTCTTCGATGTATCGCGAAGGTCCGGTCTCGACGCGCTCCTAACATCCGTCCTGGAAATATTCCGCAGGTCCGAAACGCTTCGCAAAGTGCCTTTCGCCCTCGCCTTTGGCAGCCCATGCGCACCCAAATCCACATTCTTCGCAAAACCCGTCAAGTCGGCCAATACGCCCGCTCGAGAACGCGAGCGGGGTTTGCGACCGCTCATTTTGGGTGTGCCGTGTCCTTTGTTGTGGGGAGTGTTTTCTTTGCTGTCTGCGAGTAGCGAGTTTTCTTTTGTACGTGGCGTATTCTCCCTCCCTGCCCGCATGCCCTTCTTTCTACCGCCTTCTAGATCTCTAAGAGCGAGATTCGAAGAAGTCCTCGGTCCAAGCGGTGTCCGGACTGGTGTGAGCGAATTGAGTGAGAACAACCCGGAGCTGCTGCTCGTGTTACCACTCATGTTTGTAACACCAACGGGACTGAGGGGAGCATGTCCAAGCTTCTTTGCGCCTTTGACAGCAGGCGATCCTTGTACAGTCGACAACTTCCGCTCTTGGCGATATCCATCCGCGTGAGGGTAAGGTGAGCGGAGCTTGGGTTGTGATTTTGATCGTGCATGGTGCCTCTCGCCGGTGCGGGTGTCCTCCTGGATCTCCTTTTCAGGTGTGCGGGAGACCGAGCGGGACGCTGAGCAGCGGGATGGAGAGCGAGAATTGGAGGACCAGAGGAGCGACATGTCAAGAAGCCGCGAGACAGGCGCGTCTTTGGGTACGGCATCTTTTGGAGTGGAGGTATCTTTCGATGGGGGTGATATGAATGAGGATGAAAGTGTATGGATCGGCGTCTGCTTCGTAGGGGGGACGGCGGCAGAGGCAGATTTTTCTGTCGTAATGATAAGTATGCGCGTTCTGACGAGGATGAGACACAACTCACTATGTAAATGCTTATCTGGAACTGCCATTGCAGCTGCAGCCTGCCAATATGCATCAGCCATGGCCTGTTTTGCCGTACACCTCAAATCCGCATTGGGAACGATCATGCGCTTGAGGAGCTTCTCCGCGGGCCTGGGAATAGTGTATGCGCCTACCCATTTGCCGCGCATCTGAGTGATGAGCATAATTAATCGTCTGCATGTTAAACTTGAAACCCTGAGAAATATACTCACTGTCCTGCCCCAGTACTTCTCCAAGTCTGCTTTACTTGCAAACTGTTCGCCCTCTTCATACTCAAATGGTGTGCGGCCAACCAATATCTCGAAAAAGGTAACACCGAGCGACCATATATCAGACTTCCGGGTGTCATGGGGAAGGCCACGAGCGCGTTCTGGGGAGAGATACTGCATGCCGTGCAAAGTTTAAATATCACGTTAACACAGAAGTAGAGCGGAGAAGTGCGAACCTCAGGGGTGCCGTACGTCAAATTACTATGGAATGCTTTAGGGGAAGAAAGGTCATACTTCTCTGCGAACCCGAAATCGACCAATACGGGTATATTCTTGTGGGAGAGCAGGATGTTGGCAGGTCTGTGGCGCGTGCAAATTTGGTTAGCAAAGTGTAATACAAAAGCATGGACGGAACGGGTTAATGACGTACTTTATATCGTTATGCACGACCCCACGCTCGTGGAGGAAGTGGACACCATTCAACAGTGAGCGAAACCATTCCTTGGCGCGGGGTTCGGATACCTCAACAGGGACGAGGGTTGGTAGATATGCCCTGCAACACAAGGTGATGTTGTTAACCACGAAGTTAAAAACGCGTCAAGCAGGACGTACATTGTGATAAGCGCGTATGACGGGGTGATGATAAACGAGTGAAATGGGATGATCGAGGGATGCGGGTCGGCCTTGAACGACCGCACAATCTTCATCTCGTTCCATCTACGCGTGAACAAAGATATAAAAATATGTCAAAAACGCGTGTTAGGCGGGCCACGAGGCAAGCGGACTTACAGCGAACGCACACGCGCAGCCGTTGTGCTGGTCTTGGAGCGGTGGACGAGCTTAACGGCTACTTCGACGTCCTTGTGCTTGTCGGATGAGGAATTGGATTTGGGGCGGCACAGCCAAACGCTGCCCCAGTTTCCGAAGCCGATCTGATTGACGTTCATTTAACTTGTTCGGAAGAGGGGATAAGTACTGAACGCACCTCTTTAACGAACTGAAGACGTTCTGCGAGAAGATGGTCAGAGAGGGAGAAGACGTCGTTGGCCTCTGGCGCTGGGGCGTCCATGGTCATTCTTGCTGGATGCTAATGAATTCGTAGTTAGATGCTTGTGGTATGTAATGAGACTTGAGATTGGTGGTATACAAGTACACTGGCAGACGTGAACGAGAATCAGAAGAAGTTAGAATGAGACACTCCTCGTCGCCGCCTGCTGTAATGAGCAGAGTCAAGCCAACAATGTCAGTAACAAGAAAATTGGTGGAACAGCTTATACAAATCACAATCTCACATACATATCACACTCGAACACTACCCAAACATTAGTAAATAACGCGTCGTTAACTTCCCAGTCACGTTACCCGTCAATCTATCAATAGTAACACTGCTTTACGACCACATAATACGTACCTTCAACTTCAAAGTTGGTTTTGAAACAGGCGCCTGGCTGACGACGTTCTCTAGATCAGCCACCACCACTCCGGGACTGGGAACGTGTATTGACACAGATCCAAACTCTGAAGTCTATATATGACCATTCAAAATGAGATGGCACCACCATCTCAGCGTTATGGTGATTCGACTGCTAAACACATTTCGAATTCATAAACAGCTTATATTATATTGACGAAAAACGGTACCTAGCAAGGGAGGAGTTTGTTAATCGACTCGAACACGGTTGATCGATGATAAAGCCCGGTCAACGAACAATGAAAGGTCCGTTCTGTTACTTTCCAAAAGCCGACCAAGCCAGAGGCTCACCAGGGTCCCGCTGTGTAATACAGTATTGATCGAACAGGCTACTTGCACCTGGTACTTCCTCAAGACACGAGTCTTCGTTGCAAGAGCGCCATCCGAGATACCTCAGAATTAGCACGAAACTGGATATTCGGATGCGACCCCCTAGCCCGAGTGGTGGACAGCCCACATACCTTCCCTGGATATTCTCGCAGGCGGATCACAACAACTAAGCACCGTTTCAAGGTGCGAGGGCATCTCTCCCAGAGATATTCCTATTCTTATGGTTGTGATCTCATCAACCCAGCGACATCGTTGTTCGTGGAAACAAGTCTAAAACAAAGCTAATTTGGAACTATGATGCTCGAGTTCTGAGGCAACCTGTTCGGCAATCACACGCGAATGGTAAGTTTTCAGTTGAGGGGGCAGCTTACTTCTATTTTAGCTTTATGGCGGGCGATCAGCCTATTCTTGGATGAGAAGCCCACTACGGACTCGACCAACAGGCAAGTAGCTCCGTGGTGCGAGTATAACCAGCGTGTTGCGTTGCAGTCAGTCCTCGAGATGAATGATAGATACACTGTCGTCAAGTTTCTTTCAAGCAATAAATACGTGGTCGCAAGTTGCAATAACGTTATTGCATGGTCCGGCAGTTGTAACCTCGACTTGGCCTTTCCTGTGGTGGGAAGCAAGACTATTGCAGTGACCAACTTGCATCTCTTCTAAAGACTAAAGCCCAACCCGCTGTCAGGCGGTACCACGGTGCTCGTACAGTGTGATAAAACGGTAGTGTAATCATCAATAGAATTCGCAGAGGCTAAGCATATGAGAACATACAACATAACAAATCTTTGAAAAACGGGAGTGTAATGATCAATAGAACAATTTGCAAGAGAAGATGAAGAGAGGCTGTCAAACCCAGAGAGAAACCTAGCCGACATGCTAGCAGTAACAACCCTAGTGGTAGTGCCCACGAGGAAAACATATCCTGTCCAGGAACTTGTTGCAGGAGCCTTCGATGCTCGAACGTGAATCCGAGTCATGATTGGTGTGATCAGTTGTGATGAAATGTGATGGCCTGGAAGTGTGTGATGATGAACCTCCAACAACTTGCACATAATAGGTTCCATGAATGGCCGGCGATGATGACATTCCTTGTCCTGACGAGACTCGCAACAATGTACTGGCCAGGGAGGATGAACTTGGCGGCTGCGGCGTGCCACTCATGCGAGCTCCAGTGAGTGGGGCACCGCACGTTACCGCCGATGACTTTTTCCTGCGTCTTGGTGTCATTACGACCAATCTCTAAGATTTCCCTCATTGGTGAGAATGCAATTGTTTATAACATATAACTGAAGCTTACCTGGAACCCGCGCACGGCATGTACATCAACGACCTCGGGATGCTTCATTGCTGGAGCTATTTTACCAGGTTCGAAATCCTGCTCTCGAGCACCCATTAGCCGTCTCCAAATGTTTCGGTTCTCTTCGCTGTTGAGCTTGGCAGGTAGCGTAGAACTTTTCGGTGTGCTCTGCATGACAGTCCATCATATTGAAGTAACAGCGCGAAAACCAACAACGGACTTACATTATCATACATTTCACCTTCGTGCTCGTCTTCTCCTACTGGGGTGTTCCCTTGTAGTTTAGGTTGGTTAGGTGTGGTTGTTGCGGGCCCCAGGGGCGACTTCGAGCGAGCACGACGAGTGAAAAAACCATACTTGGGCCGCTCTCGTGGAACAGACTCGTCTGTTGGCGAGCGGTGCCGTGATATCATATTCCAGAAATGTCGAACTGAGGGAAGCTGAGGGGGGCCCGATGTCATGGCAGGAAGAGATGGAGACATTCGGGACGACTACAAACAATTGTCGATTGCCGTTAGTTCTGGACACTTCGCAGGACAAACACGGCGAACCTGGAAGAAATTGTTATATGGGTCATCGTGCGTCCCTTCAATACCACTATCCCCTGTAGCATCAACCTATGACAAAGTTGTGAGCAAGACAATACAGGTAGTCAAACGCAAGAGTTCTGACATTGAGGAAAGATGATGATGATGACTCGGGTCGAGTTTCCTGTGTGTCTCGTCTCTGAATTTGTACCTCCTCGATGCTGCCACCACAACCCAGTGACTTGGCAGTATCAGCCTGTATGTTCATGTGAGCAAGACGAGGCAGGCAGTCAAATATAAGCACTGACATCAAGGCGAGATGAAGATGGGGAGTCAAATTCAGTTTCCTGGTGCACAAGCTCGCTGGCAGGAGCCATATCTTTGACAATCCACAAAGTGAGTTTCCCATCATATCCACCATATGCTAGGTATCTCCCATCCTGTGAGAATGACACACAACGAATAGTTTTCCGATCCGGGAGAAGTGATCGGCCGAGTGGGTAGTGGGATTCTGTGTTCCATAGCTGTGCAATACCAACCCAACCCACGCAAACCAAGACGTTGTTTATAGGTGAAAGCGCCACTGAATACAGGTCATCGTCGTGCGTATAGCAATGGAGTAGTTCGCCTGTGATGGTGTTAAAAACACGTGCGAATTTGTCGGAGGCGGAATAGAGTTTGCTGCTATCCGACGACCATACCAACGAAGTCACAATGTTCCCCAGGTCTCTGATGGGGCCAACGATACGCTCGCCGGTTGTCGTGTTCCAGATGGAAATCGTAAAGTTGCTCCAGCCTGATGCAATTTTGTCACCCGAGGGTGAATACGAAAGACTCCACACCTCCGAGTTGCCACGATCCTCATCCCACCAGTCCTGCTGCGTCCATGTCTCAATCAGACCAACCCCGAGCTCTACCTCACCAGTTTCTGCTTTTCGAATGAGGATCGTTCCATCACTGGACCCGCTGGCAATATTATGTCCGTTTGGAGACCATGACACCGACCGCACCGCCTCGCTATGACCCACCCAATCACTGATCATCTTTCCATTGGTAGTCCACCGCTGGACGCTCCCACTCACCCTCCCGCACGCAATCGTCTTCCCGTCCGGTGACAATGCCAGTGCAGTTACGTCTCCGCCCTGACCTTTCCATGGTTTCCCGACAAGACGCCCTGTATCGCAATTCCACTTCCGCATCGTGCGGTCCAGCGAGCCGCTCACAATGTGGACATTGTCGTGCAAGAAGACGAGACTCCGTATAGTACCCTTGTGACCCTTAAAATCGCACTTGGGAGTTGAAACTTTGCTGTGGGCAAATGTAACAGCCACCATAGCTTGTAAATTACCCGTAAGGTTCCTCGAGTATGAGAATTAGTCTTGCTCTGACATAGTTCGTGATCAATTGTGCAACACTTCAAATCATTTCTCACCGGGTTGTTTACTGTCTTCCACCGGGCAGCAAGTTGACTATGTGAGTGGGTGATTCATGTGTTGAGTCCTGTCATGACAAGGCAGTGCTCATCCATTTCACAGGGTCCGCATGATGGCGATGCTTAGTACAGCATTCGGCTGCGAACAATGAGTTCATGATCACATCATCGGTCTTCATCAAACGATCATCCATGCTTTCCCGATGCCCAGCATACTAGCAACCATATTCGCAATGCACACTATCGTGGTGGTCCCTTTTGGAGTGAAGTTACACAGCATGTTCGTGTGTACTCCAAACTCTAAAGCACTGCTCCCGCCAAGAAGACAACGCAGCACGTTGCAGTACTCGCTGACAAGTCAGTCGATTGAGCTACCATAGCATGTGACAAGTGCGGGGACGAGAGACAGAGGTACGCAATGATATTTGGCATGTAAAAGAAGTACATTGTACTACTAGTATACAGTTGACATCTCACATTAAGAATCTTCGTGGTAGTGTCCACAGGGAAAACATATCCTGTCGAGGAACTTGTTACAGGAACCTTCGATATTTGAGCGGGAATCTGAGTTGTGACTGTTGTGGTAGTTGGTGACAAAGTGCGATGGGGATGCATGTGGACCTCCAATGGCTGACACAACTGGAAATCCGTTGCCGCCCATGGCGTGTGATGACATCCCTGCTTGTACAGAGACCGAGTGCGGCGATAGCGAGCCACCAACGTGTGCTACAGCGAGAGGGGCGCCGGGCGCTTGCGACAGTTGTCCCGCCGAAGACGAGGCACTTGTATTTGGTGCAACGAGAGGAATGTTACATGTTGCTTCGGGCAACTTTGTCTTGCGTTTCCGTTTCATTACGACCAGTCTCTGTCAATTTAGTCTCTGGTAAGAATGAAAGTCTGTATAAAATCGAAGTGTGGTGAAGCTTACCTGGAAGCCACGCGCGGCATATACTTCAACAACTTCGAGACGTTTTATTGTTGGAGCTATTTTGACCGATGCAAGATTCTTTCCTTGTCTGCGCATCAGCTGTACCAAAATGTTTCGATTGTCAGCGCTGTCGAGCTTAATAAGGGGAGTGGGATTATCAGACGGTAGGCTCTGCGCATCAGCAGCAGGACCATCATATCGCTGTTTGCCTTTATCTTTTATGGTGTTGAGAGAATTATGCGCGGAAGCATGCTGACAGCCACCATATTGAGATAACAGTGTGCGAGAGTCGAAACAGCACTTACATGATCAACATGATCAACTTGTTCGCAATCGCCTTGTCCCACCTTCCTCTTCGGTACTGGCTGATTGGGTGTCATGGGTACGAGCTCCAGGGACGCGTTTGAGCGAGTGTGACGACTGAAGAAACCACGCTTGGAGCGGTCTGTTGGAACAGATTCGTCCGCTGGTGGGCAACGTCGAGAGAAGACATACAACAAGCGGCGAGCAGAAAACAAGGGAGGGAGATGAAAGCCAGACGATGTTATTGGAAGAGATTTCTGCGAAGACTTCAAGTACTTGTTGTCAGTGTCGGTCCCTTGGATGAAAACAAGAGTTTTACCTGGAAGAAATCGTTGTACAGGTCGTCATGCGCCTCCTCATTGAAACCATCACCTCCAGTAGCATCAGCCTGCAACAGCAATATAAGCAAAGAATTAGAAGACAGACAATTAAACATGAAAATACTAACGTTTAGGCAAGATAATGAAGGGGAGTTGGGCCGAGTTTCCTGTTGTATGCTTTGTCGGTCACTTTGTTGAAGTAGTGTGGGTACTGGAAGTTGAAGAGGTATGTCTCTGACCATCCATAGAGTGATTTTATTGTTATCCCCGCTATATGCTACATATCTCCCAAGATGGGAGAACGACACATAGTAAAGGCCGGCGTGGCTCTGGTGGAATAGTTGGCCGAGTGGCTGGTGGGACTCTGTATCCCATAGCTGTGCAATGCCATCGTTGCCCACGCACGCCAGGACATTATGTTTGGGTGAAAGTGCAACGGACCACAGGACACGGTCATGCTTGAAGAGATGGAGGAGTTGGCCTGAAGTGCTGTCAAAAACTCGTGCGAATCTGTCTGATGCGGAATAGAGTTTGGTGCTGTCTGACGACCACACCAACGATGTCACAGAAGCTCTCAGATTTCTGATTGGCCCGACGACAAGCTTGCCAGTCGTCGTATTCCAGACACAAATCGTGTTGTAACCGCCTGATGCAATGCTCTCACCCGAAGGTGAATATGCAAGAGCACGCACGTGGCCCTGCTCCGTTTTGATAGGGCCCACCTCGACTTCCCCGCTTTCTGCATGTCGAATGAGGATTGTTCCGACATCAGACCCGCTGGCAATATGACTTCCGCTTGGTGACCACAAGAGCGACCGCACCTTTCCGATATGATCTGTCCAAACGCCTTCCATCTTCTCCCCATCTGTAGTCCACCGCTGAATACTGTCCTCCCTCCCACACGCAATTGTCTTCCCGTCCGGTGAAAGCGCCAGTGCATATATTCTCCCTCTTCCACGTTTCCACGGTTCCCCGACAACACGTCTTGTGTTGCAATTCCACTTGCGCATAGTGCCGTCTTCTGAACCACTCACGATGTGGACGCTGTCATGCAAGAAAACGAAACACCGAATCGTCCCCTCGTGTCCTTGAAATTCGTGTTTCAGAATTGGTTCTTCCCATTGGGCTGCAGTCGGTGCTTCACATTCGGTTGTAGGCAATGCTTCCTTGCGTGTCCATGTCGCAAATAGTTTAGCGGCCATGGCTTGTTTTCGTAATCTAGTGGATCAATCTGACTCTGCAGCGGGTTGTAATCAATTATGGTGGCGAACAAGTTGACCAGTGCTCACTGATTTGTCTACTTGTCGAGCCAAGTTGTCAAGACATCCAGTGTTTATGTCCCGTACGCCGCAGGAATGGTATTTACAAGGCGGCGCTAATCGTCTATCGAGTCACAGGTCTATATCACAATACAGCATTTTGTAAGCCACGGTCCCAATTATTCTCAATCATTCTAGCATGGCTAATCTTGTTCCAATGCATATAGTAACGGCAGCACGTTCCATGCCTATTTATGGTTTGCTTCACAGCTCATGTTATTGTGCTCTGCACTCTAACCACCTCTTACTCGTTGACGCCAGGATGAGCATCACGAGACAATGTAGGTGCGAGGCGAGAGAAGTAGAGTGCGCGCGGGAGTTTTGGCACGCAAGGTGAGTACATTCAACATTGTGCTTCTGGTGTTTTTGCTGTATATTCCGTACTGGATGTGGCCTCGCAGGCTGTGCTTCAGAAGTGCTCATCAGTACAGACTACCTTCCCTCATTACCTACACGCATTGTCACACAGCCTTACTTCGCCTTAGACCCATCCCTCGTGTCACTGCGGAATACTGATTGCGCGTTTCTCAGCTCTGCATAGCTTGAGATATTATTAACATACATCGTAGCGCTGGCTACAGGCCATTTTTCCAATCAGAAGTGGAGAATACAGATGTCGATCTCCCTTGTAATGATACTGACGGGTATCGTTCTTCCTCTCTCTGCTCACACCATTCAACCGGATGTCATTTCCTGTCTGACACATCTCTCCTAGTTACCTCTGAACCAGTACATCAATAACATCGCCTGGCGAATGATTGGGCGAATATTGCTCGCTGGTTGCACGTCTTTATCCGAGATGATCTGCTCGCAGTTTTCATCAGGGACCATCTCTTCGATTGGGAGGGAAAGCTACATCTATTGTGATGATTCTAGCAGGTGTTTTTCTTCCTCTGCTCACTTCATTCAACTCAATTTCATGACATGTCTTCCCTGTCTGTATGTCATACTGACTTGTTTCTCCTAGTTGCTTATTGACCAGTATGTCCACCTGCTTTTGCTGAGAGGCAAGAGCGAGGGAACAAAGCGAAGCCAGAGCAAAGCCAAAGACCGTCAGTCTGGCACATGATAGCACTTCTTTAAGCACCAATGGTCCTTTTCACGCATCAGCTCAATGTTGGTGACCTGTACTGCGACGCTGCACTAAGTTTTTGGAACATGGAGCATCTATACACTGTATTTTGATTGCTGATGGTCAGCATAACGTTTGACGCTCAAAATGGCCACTCCATCAAACCTACACCAATGATTAGACCTACTTGCTGACTTGAGTCGATGATACTCCCGTCCACGCGTGAATTTGGCCCTTGCAGCATATGCTGTGCTGATCGTTGTATGATTTCATTCTTTCACTTTGTGCGCACTGAATCTCGAAGCAGACATTTGACAATGACTGTTTCAATCAATGATGTACATAAGACGGCGTAGAGCTACGTATAAAATAGTCCAACATACTATAAATTATCGAGTGATAAAGTGCTTCAGCAAACGAACTCATGGCTGATGCGAATTGGAGCGACGACGACAGCTAAAGAGAAAAACAAATACAAAGATAAATCCACAGCAACTTACTCCGATCTCTTGTGGCCCGCTTGTCGAAGCCTGCGTTTGTGCAGGCCGTGTTTGAGGCAATTGCGCCCCCACTGTAGGTTGACCTGGTTGTGTTGAACAGTCAACCACGTCATCATTCGGGCGTAGCATAGCTGCAGCAGCTTCCGCGTCAGTTTCATGGGCAATCCCATATCTCTGCAGTGATTTCAATGATATAAAAGGGGAGTGACGTCGAGCTACTCACATCATCTTCGCGGCAAGCAGCAACATCGACGGGACGTTTGGAGGGTCCTGCTGGAAATGAACTGGAATTCCAGCGCCAGGGATTTCGCAGTACTTGTTTGGGTCCATTTGTAGCTCGAGTGCTGGAATGTAAGGATCCAAATTTGAGATTTCTGCCCCTGGACTGCAGTAGCCGTTTCAAGAAGTTTCGTTTGTCTTTGCTATGCAGGTGACTATCAGATATTGGGCTCTGCGCGCCGGCGGAAGAATTATCGTGCTGTTTGCCTGTATCTTCTGTGGTGCTGAGCGAGTTGTGGGCGGAAGCACACTGACAGCCACTATATTGAGATGACAGTGTGCGAGAGTCGGGACAGCACTTACATCATCAACTTGTTCGCCGTCGCTTTCTCCCGCTTTGTTCTGTGGCACTGATTGGTTGGGTGTCACGGGTGCGGGATCCAGGGACGCGTTTGATTGAGTGCGGCGACTGAAGAAACGACGCTTGGAGCGGTCTTTTGGAACGGACTCGTCCGCTGGTGGGCAATGTCGAGAGAAGACATGCAACAAGCGGTGAGCAGAAAACTTGAAGGGGGTGAGACGAAAGCCAGACAATGGTAATGGAAGAGATCTTTGGGAAGACTTCAAGTACTTATTGTCAGTGTCAGCACCCTTGGATAAAAACAAGATTTTCACCTGGAAGAAATTGCTGTACATGTCATGTACCTCCTCGAATAAGCCATCACCGCCTGTAGCGTCAGCCTGGAACAGCTCCATGAGCAAATAAGGTAAACAGTTGAATATGACAATACAGACGTTTAGGCAGGATGATGATGGCGAGCTGGGCCGAGTTTTCTGTTGTGTGCTTCGTCTGTCACTTTGTTGAGGCAGTGTGAGTACTGGAAGCTGAGGAGCTATGTCTTTGAGCATCCATAGAGTGAGTTTACTGTCATCTCCGCCATATGCTACGTATCTTCCGTCTGGAGAGAATGATACGCAGCGAAGGGTTTTGTGTTCTCGGTGGAATGGCTGGCCGGGATGCTGGCGATACTCTGTATCCCAAAAGTTCGCAACGCCGTCGTTGCCCACGCAAGCCAGGGCATTATGTGTGGGTGAAAGTGCGATGGACCAGAGGACACGGTCATGCTCAAAGCGATGTAGGAGTTGGCCAGTTTTGCCGTCAAAAGCACGTGCAAATCTGTCTGAAGCAGAAAAGAGAGTTGTGCTGTCTGGCGACCATGCCAATGACGTCACGATGTGCCCCAGGTCTTTAATTGGGCCGACGACAAGGTGACCTGCCTTGGCGTCCCAGATACTGATTGATTTGTAACTGCCTGATGCGATTCTTTCACCTGAAGGTGAGAACGCAAGACTCCACACATCCCGTGGCCCCGTGTTGATCGGGCCTACCTCGACTTTTCCATTTTTTACACTTCGAATGAGAACTGTTCCGTCACGGGACCCGCTGGCAATTTGATTTCCATTAGGCAACCACGCGAGCGACCTTACCGTCCCACTATGTCCTGTCCAAACGCCATCCATCATCTCCCCATCCGTAGTCCACTGCTGAACACTTCCATCCTCCCTCCCGCACGCAATTGTCTTCCCGTCTGGTGAAAGTGCCAGTGCATATATCCACCCTCCCTCACCTTTCCACGGTTCCCCGACAACAAGTCCCGTGTCGCAATTCCACTTGTGCATAGTGCCGTCCATGGAACCACTCACGATGTGGACGTTGTCGTGCAGGAAAACGAAACTCCAAATTGTCCCACTGTGTCCTTGAAATTCATGTTTCAGAATTGGTTCTTCCCCCCCGCACTGCGGTCCACCTGCGATTCCACGTCGCAAATGTTCTAGTATCCATGGCTTGTTTCCGCAATGTAGTGGATCAATCTGACTCTGTAGCGGGTGGTGATCAATTATGGAGGCGAACAAGTTGACCAGCGCTCACCAATTTCTCTACTTGTCTGTTAGTTAGAGCCAAACTGGCAAGACACCCAGTGTTTATGTCCTGCGAGCCGCCGGTATGAATTCTGCGAGGTGGCGCTAATCGTCCATTCACAGGTCCATGTCATAATACAGCATTTCGGTTTGAATCGTTCGATGTTTGTCAGCCACGATCCCAATTATCCTAGCATGGTCAATTGTGCTCCGACGCATGTATCTATGGTTCGCTTCGAAGCTCGTGTTATTGAACTCTGCACTCCAACCTCTTGTCGCTCATTTAAAGCTACTCTCTTCCAGAACACAACGCAATAACCTTTCAGAATTCGTTGACTTTAGGATGAGCCCCGCGAGACGGCATAGGTGCGGAACGAAATAGAGTGCACAAGGGAGTTTTGGCACGCTAGGTGAGTACATTGTGCTTCCGATGTTTGTGCTTTATATTCACCTGAGTCCTGACGCCGGATGCGTCTTCTCTGAATCAGATTTTTTAGAAATGCTCATCGACCTTCCTCATTACCTGCAGACATTGTCACTCAGCCTTATTTCGCCCTCGACCCATCCCTCGTATTAACGCAGAATGCTGATTGCGCATTTCTCGGTTTTATGTAGCTTGACTTGCTGACTGGAGTCGACGCTCTCGTGAATAGTGATGTGCCGGGCCTGGGGTTAAGTATAATACTAAAATGTGCCAAATGCTGCATTATGATATTGTAATGCAAAGTACATTTAAATTGTGCATTGTCAACCACCCATTCACTGGCCACAGTAAATGAGTGACTGACAATGCACCCTGTAAAACTCTGGATGGGTACTGCTCGCGTGCATGGGATGGCGCAGAGCTGGGTATGAAATACTCCGTGGCACAATGACAAGACATAATATATCGAGTGATGGAGATGTCCCGGAAAACGAACTCATGGTTGATGCGAGTTGGAGCGACGACGACAGCTGAAGACAAAGTCAAATCCACAGCAACTTACTCCGATTTCCTGTGGTCTGCTTGTCGAGGCTTGTGTTTGTGTAGGCCGCACTTGAGGCACTTGCGCCCCCACCGTGACCGCAGGTAGACCTAGTAGCATTGAACAGTCAACCACGTCATCATTCGGACGTAGCATAGCTACAGCAGCTTCCGGGTCAGTTTCAGGAGTGATCCCATATCTCTGCAGAGTGATTTCAATATTATGAAAGGGGAGCGACGTCGAGCTACTCACTTCTTCATCGCGGCAAGCAGTAATGTCAATGGGACGTCTGGAAGGTCCTGCTGGAAATGAACTGGAATTTGAGTGCCAGGGATCACGCAGTACTTTGTTTGGGCGCATTTGCAGGTCGAGTGCTGGAATGCGAGGATCCAAATGTGAGATTATTGCCCCGAGACTGCAGTAGCCGTTTCAAGAGGTTTCGGTTATCTTTGCTATGCAGGCGGGTGGGAGTGCGACCATCAGGTGGTGGGCTCTGCGCGCCGGCAGAAGAATCATTGCGCTCTTTGCCTTTATCCTGCAAACGTAATGTACAAACATCTGTGATATCGCCTGAAGGTGAACGGAGCGCTTGTACAATGCAACGGAGCGAGAGTTGCCAATTGTTTGTACACATGGTTCGTACTTGTATAAAATACTTACTTTCAACGCCGATCTTCATGCGCGCCCATAGATATTCAGTTCACTGTGTCACATCAACAGTCGACAACATACGACGTTGACCAGGTCGCCCATGTATGAGTAGCGACTCGGAGGGCTGCTTCGATACTGGAAAGCGCGAAGAGTGGGCGAACTATGGGAAAGTGTACGGGGTTGTGGGCGTGGATGCTAGGAAGTGGGTCATAGGAGCAGGATTCTGTGGGATACAGGTTTTTGTTGTATGCCATGCGGCCGTGCGGGACGAGGTACAATAGATAGACGATCTGATGGATAGATCATGCTCCAGCGCTTTGGGACGGCAAAACGGACCGAAGAAAACCATTATGGAAAGTCATCTGGGGTGAAGGCAGTGCCATGGCATAAAGTCTGGGGACCCAGGCGCCTGTAAGGCGAGGACATTCTTCACGTAATAAGCTGCATGCTGTAGACGCATTGTACCAGCAACGCACCTCGACCAAAATCATCACAGGTAATCTTTCACATTCTCCTCTTTGGCATGTCTAACGTCGGAATGGGCATGATTCGGCTTTGCACCTGCGTCAGAAGAACAACTGAGGATGAAGGATGATAATCAGCTACCTGGATCTCATCAAAAGCCTGTCAAGACATTTGAGGATCATAAGGATAGCATATTTTCCTTTGCAACTTTTCCCGATGGCAAGAGAATAGCCACTGCATCTGCCGACAAGACCATACGCATATGGAGGCTTGAGGACGGCGCGGAGATGATGAAGTGGGTGGTGAAGCAGTTCATCTGGGTACTTGTACTCTTGGAAGACGGGAAACAGGTTGTCAGTGCGGAGGGAGAGCCCCCAGACGGTATTGATGAAGACGATTTTCATTTTGATCCAAACGAAGTGTTGGATTCGCAGTTATGGGTACGTGATGTTGAGAGTGGAAGGGTTGTTGCAGGTCCCTTGGAAGGTCACACAAGCGCAGTGACTACGTTGGACATTTCTCCTGATGGAAAGATGATGGTCAGCGGGTCATACGATCGCACAGTCATTTTATGGGACACCAGCACCTGGCAGAGGAAAGGTCGACCTATCTTGTGTGGCTCAATCATCTTTTGCATCCAATTTTCTCCGACCGGCCAACTCGGCGTTGCTACTGAGGACGATATCCAAATATGGGACCTGGACCGAAGGGAGCGTCTTGCTCAATTCAAGGGTCACGACGACTTCAATGCAATGAACTTCCAGCTCACCTGGACTCGCGATGACGCATATCTCATCTCAGCAGGTACTAGCAATGATCCCGTCATTCGCTCATGGGACACATCCACCTGGAAACAGGCTGGTGATCCCTGGATTGGCCATGACAAAGATCGCGACATCAACCATCTCATATTGAACCCAGCGGGCACTCTTCTCGCATCAGCATCTGATGACTGCACTGTTCGATTGTGGCGGTTTCACACAGGCACAGAAGTCGCCCAATTTAAGCACTCAGATCCGGTGCTTCACGTTGCATTCTCGGTGGATGGACGCTCTATATCCAGTGGCGGCAGGGAAGGGAAAATCTCGCAATGGGAGATACCAGAGGATGTGCTTGCAGTAGCGCAAAGTGATTCTCTGGCCAGAGCGAAGAATGAGGTGACTACTCCCGCTTGTGATATCATCCCCTTCCATGCTTAAGTGTTTTCATTCCTAGGCTGCTCGGGGCAAAGACAATGTGCGTTTTCTATCCCTATATATGATATATATCCTGACTCTCGACCACATGAAGCGCCTGCTTAACGTACGTCGTTTGAAAACCGTTTGATGGTCCCGCTTCAACGGGTTTTCACTCACTTTCTAGTCGGAAATTCCTGGCCAGCGCCAAAATAAGCCGTTGATCTATCAGCGCGCTATTTATTCTACATCTCCACTCGCTTATACAGACAGCTCTTCTTCTCCTCGTTCGCTAGATCTCGGGACCTTTTTCGATGGCATCCGGCCGTCATCTGACAAGGGAAAGCACAAGGAGCGTCTGTCAAAACGGAATGCTCCCCAAGTCGTGGATGTTCCTCTTGGACAAGTGACTTATGTGCGTTCTCTATGATCATTTTATTTATAGTTTGTAATATCTAACCGTGTTCTATGCTAGGGCGATGCTGTTGGTGAGGACGATGGAGTACGACCCTACGTGCTCTTCTTCTGCCTCAGCTGGTTCCAGAAGAAGAAGAAGAAGCCGGATCCACCACCAGTAGTCTATGACGACGAATTTGATGACGATGAGTCTGAGCATACTGTTGTTGGTGCTCCCATACCTGCTACACGGTAATACAAAGTTATTCAATTGGTAAATCGTTTACCTGATGCACTGCCGTAGGACTCAACCGGATACCCACAAAGAAATGAAATTGACGCCAAAGACTTTTTTTCAGTCACAGCCAGAAGCAGGACCATCTCGCCTTGCACCGTCAGTTGACCATGGACAGGAGGCTGTCGGGTATCAAAACTTTATTCATTTGTTCAACAGATGATTTGATTGTTGTGTCATAGGATCAAAATAGTCCAACACGAAGACATGGAATTGACGCTGATTGCTAGTCATGCACCACCTGCGGCAGGACCGTCTCGCCTTGTATGCCTCGAAGGACACGCGGGAGAGCAGTCCTCGTAGTCAGTTTGATCTCGAGTTTTATATCGTACATACAGCCTGATATCATCTTTAACCGTTCCTGCAACAACCGTGACGTTCACAGTTGATTCTGATGGTTCTCGGGACTTTTCCTCAGCGGGGACATTTATATGCGGCACTAATTCACTTCCTAATTTCCAGCTGGCCAGCCTCAGAACATTAGCATTAATGTAGGCGTGTTGGCGCTGATTCTCACATGCCCGACACAAAACATCGATATTTTGTAGGACAGACTGCCACGCGCAGCATTCCGATCAGTCAGGGCGGTAAGGAACGACAGGGATAGCCCGTGCCTTCTAGCTTCAAGTTCTTCCATTTGCTTTCGTACTCGTAACCACGATTGATTTTCACATTCATACTATGTGAGCTCAAACTCGTACAATATAAGTGTGACACAAGATGCGGATTCATTCACTTAGTGTTTTAGTTCACGCTCCTCGCCTTCCCTGCGCCACGATTCTCCCTTGCGCAGGACTAATATAACCAACAACTCCGTCACAACCAAGACACCAGCCCACACAGTATACAACCCTCCATCCCCTAAAGCATTCTAGAGGGAGAGTAAGCCAATGTCAGAAGTTGTGAGACACAGCAGATATGGGAGCTCACTTGAAGCGGTACAGCAGTCATCACGGAAACAAAAGCCAGAGATCCCCGGAACGAGCTGTTCGTAGCCACTGCCGTACATGAGCGACCAGGGTTGGCATCAACGAGGTATGCCAATGTGCTAGCATACATCCATCTGGAAGTAGATGGTAAGCGACGACGACAATGAATAAATGGTGTACCGACATGGAAGAGAATCCAATCAAAACAAGCAGGACACAAATGACAGCGACATTGACATGCTTTTCGCACACCCAAGCGTAGCCGACAACAGCCGGAGGTAGCCATAGCATCCCCAATGTCGAACTCTCCAAGCGCATCTTCGGAAGACGTCAATCACGAGCTCTAGTGTGAGAGCATAGAAAAGGTTTACTTCTGCGTACCACTTTCCTCCATTCGCTTCCGTCATCTTCGCAAGCACCCGGTCGGACCAACGCCCGCTAAACACACTCCCAGCGGTGCTTCCTTCATAGTAAGTTAGTCCTCTGTTACAATCCAGATGGCGAAGACATCACCTAAGCCAAGACAAAGCAAGACCAAGCCAACACTCAACGCATTATAGTCATATGTGTTGGCTAGGGTACGGGCGCACGTGTATGAAAGGCAATAGGTAAAACCGAAGACGAATCCTAATCCCGAAATGAGGTCACTGACGTGTACAAGGCTTACTGTTCACTCACCATTGGCAATAAGAATCAGAACATTGTTCTTCCGTGACAGAATCTGGAAGTATGGCGGGAAGGGGTTGATGTCCTTTATTGATAGCCTGACATCGTCCAACACAGGGGAAGAAGTGGTCACTGATCTATCGCCAGAAACATTCGGCGATTGGAGCTGCTTCTCGGTGTCCTTCACCGATATTAGGTCCTTACTAGACTCATACGCAGTGATAGTGGACTTGCTGGAACTCTGAACGAGTTCTCTGGAGGTATTATGTCGTTGTAAAGCAGAGCGATACGTGAGACTTCGCTCGCGTCGGTACGTGTCCTTGAAAAGAATGAGGAAGGACAAGAAGATAACTCCTCCACAGATTAGCAGAAAGTAGAAACTTGCACGCCATCTGAAAGCTTGTGACAACGATCCACCAAGTATAGGGCCGAGTGCGGGTCCTAAGAGAGGTGCAGCATAGAATATGCCCATCATGGTACCGCGCTCGTGAGGCTCATAGATATCGGCCAGGGTCGCAGCCGAGATTGAAATGACAGCACATGAACTTTAAGAAGAGGAGTCAATCCATGATGAAACGCTTTGGATGGATGCTCACCCCGCAGCTTGAAGTGCTCGCATGCCAATCATCACCTCGATGGACTTTGAGAGCGCCAAGGCGGCACTTCCTACCACGAATATAGCTGAAGCCAACAAATAGACAGGCTGTGATAAATGAGATCCCCGCTTCATCAAGCAGATCGGGAAGGGTACACCTAAACCTACCTTACGGCCTATGATCTCACTTGTGGCGCTCCACAACAGCGGGAAGTTCCCTTGTATGAGTTGGAACGCTGCCAACGTCCAGCTAATCTGACTACTTGTTGCATGTAAATCCTCCTGTATCAGAAAGTTCGAGGCTGAAAGACGGTGTCAAAAAACTGCTCATGAGGAAAGCAACATGACGAACGATTTTGAATGTTAGAAGACAACGCAGACACCATTGTAGCCAGCGACACAATGCACAAAGTCATCGTCTACAGGTGGTGAAACGTCAAGTAAGTTACACTGTGCGAGTGTCATGCACGCACTTTTCTGGTGCGACTCCACTGACGAGGGTCATCATTAACCGGAACATGTTCTATGTCAATTGTGTCATTTCTGTCCGTAGACGCCTCGGCATCCAATTTTTGGCATGGCGTTTTGTGTTCAGACCCAGAAGGTGCTTTTGCAAGGGTGAAAGTAGCCATGAGTCGCAAATCAAAAAAGATGAAGCAGCGAAATTTTGAATAACTGACCCAAGATTCATTTGCTTCTTATACAGTCAAAAGGGGCACTTACAGAGTGATCTTACGCTCTCCGAAAGAGATTGCGAAACGGCATGTACCGAGTACGTGTACGCACCATCGCGTGAGGGTAATCCTAGCCTGGTAAGCCAAGCTGTCGGAAATTAGCCCGACAACTTGCGAATCTGCTCCGGATTCCGAAGGACGTACACATTTACTCCTTCTGCCGTACTCGAGCATCGCCAGCTAGTTTTATCAGATTGTCGAATCCAACATCACAAGAATAATCCCTGTTCGAAGACCTCAGTATGATACCCACTAATGGAGAACAGCACATACAGACCGAACATAGGAGCGACATAACATAGAAACAACACCTGTTAGGATGTGAAGGCGAAGCGGCCTCCCGGATTTAAGACTATTCGGATGAATTGACTCAACGTCTTAGCGTATCAGTATTGTTATCGCTCTCAACCTCGCGTGTATATCGCGATCGTGAATGGGGGTCCAATATTGTAAGTATGACTCCGAGGCAGCTGCTACCAGACACGTAAACATACATCATTTCGGCGTAAAGAGAATGGAGATAAATGATAATCTGCCAATGCAGTGAAAGAAGTTATGGGATACTAGAGCATTGCAACAAAGGAAAGTAAAAAATATATCGAGCACATACCCTGTGCCATCTGTCTGTGTTTTTCTTCCTCGTGTCAAGCTGCGGGTGGGATTAGTCATATCAAGAAGTTCAACACTGTTGAGTAATCAGATGGCATCATCCTTATACCCGCGTCTTCCCGAACTCCAATTGGAGCAAATACTTTAGACCGTTGGCCCGTTTGCATTTTCAGTTCTACTGAATAATTGGACCCACGACTACAATCGTATCATCTGAGATGGAGGCGAGAAGGGTTGCCGCTGATTGGAATGAATGAAACGAGGGTTCTCCTCATACGGGGATAGTATTAGTAGCTCCATCGTTCTGTAGCCACGCTGAGGCAGACATCGCTCGATGTGTCAGGACAAAACCCGAAGAGCCGCTGGATTAGGCGATAGTCTGAGAACGAACTTGGAGTAGAGATAAGAAACGGATGCGAATGCAATGCCAAGGACCAGCTTGCCTAAGGTTGGTTAGGTGCATTGAATGGAGGGTCCAAAATCCGTGTCACGAGGTCTTGAAACGTCTTGCTAGCCAAGTCCGAAGCCTTGATATTACCATATCATCGGTGCTGGGATCTGATTCAAAAAGTATTCGGATCACCAAGACTCGGATATGCAGAGAAGTGCAAACTTACTTGACATCATGCATTGTGCGGGAAGATGTAGTACCAATTCTAACTGAATAATAGAATAAACTGAATTGGAAAGAGGTTTGAACTTCCTTCGTCACCCACTTCTAAGCTTCATGGGCCGAACTTTAACGAGAGAGACGAGAGACGAGCACGATATGCGCTGAACCCCAAGGAAGAAGAAACTTTCGCCGCAGCCCCCACAGCTTGGATTTTCGACTATGTACAACAACCTCCACTGAAAATGCAGTTCAAGTTTAAAAGCCTGGTATCTCCTGTGGTTGCTCCTCGGAGATTCGAGACTCGATGTTGACCGTGTCAGGCCATACTGGGGAACAATGCCATGAATGACGTCGACCAGTCACAGTAGGTTTGTGACTATCTGCGCAATGGCGGTAGATGAGTGCTCAATTTAAAATGCGTGTTAATCGTTTGCCCAGATTTGAAAACAATGCAGTTCTCACATTTCTTCGCTAATGTGCCTACGGGAGAACAGTACACTGGATATGAACCAGGACGGTCTTACTGCAGTCTGCGGGAAGGCAACTTCCGAGTCAAAATGAAATGTTGCGAGGGATGCATCGATGGGGCTTTGCGCCTTTGTTTGGCAAAGCTTTGAGTCCAAACAACCAAAGTCAGACTTGGACGATGTATTACAAAATCCAGATCAACAACAGTTCAAGGAGTTAACGTTCCGAATCAATACCAGTGCTCAATTTTACACCCCCCACTTTACACGAGAAGGTGAGCAAAAATATAAATGACACAACAATATTTACCTATGGGATCTCAGCAGCTTCCGCCCCCATAGCATCGAGCCCATTCGGCGTATTGGATATACTGGGGCACTTCTGGCGACCTCACATATGCATTTTTAATATATTTGACGGTGGAGATGCATTTATGAAACCAGCTCATGTTGAGGAACTATCAGCTCACTGATGTTGCATTTCTGTACCGCTATTTCTGCAATTATAGGGAGATCGGTGCTTCAATGGATTGCTGCAAGTTTCGCGAGGTTCTATTGAGCGTCTCGCCTTCTTCACCGTAACCAGGATGCACAGGGCTTGTAACAACTCTCGTCCGGAGTCAATCACTCATGTTCCCATGATGTGTAGACACAGAAGGTGGATCTCATCTGCATTATTGTCTGTCAAGTAATCTGATTTTTTCAGCGCACTTGGGACATTCGGTCACCTTCTGAGTCAGTAGTATCAGGTTGATTAATTTTCCCTGATTTTTGTAATTCGGCCGGTGAATTTTCAAGGTCTCCCTAAAGTGTCACAACAGATCAGCCATATCCAAATAATATTGGACGTGTATCTGTGCACACGCAACACGTCATGCGCTTGGTCGGTGCGCCTATGAGTGCTCAGCGCTCGCGTGTGTGGCTGGACATGCACATTGAAGACGTCGATTGTGTTTATTCACCGGTTTCAATATCGTAGGTGATGTAGCCCTCAAAGTAACAGAAGCAACATAACAAGGCACCCGATTGAAGGAGATAACAGCGTGCGCTGTTTTGCGCCACAGAAGGAGATAGGGTAAACTGGTGACTGAGCCAAAAGAAGACAGATAATGTGGGTCAGGAGTTTCTGGTTGACTTAGATGTTGGGACACGATACGTGCTATCTGAGATAACCAAATGGTACACAGGTTGACTTGTGTACATTTTGTTCCGAATACGAAGAGGGGCGCATGTCCTGGAAAGCTTGGTTTTTGCGGTGCTCGAGCTCTCAATTTTTCTGATATCAGCACAGAACTGCGCACAGCGGACTTCTTTTGCAAAAGATCGATTGTTTTGATGCATATCGTGCGCCACAAGTCTCAAAGAGTGCGGGTAAGCTCAGATCTGCAGCTCTGTATATTACGTTATCTGTTTTTTTAAAAAACAAAAGAGTCCGAGTCAATAGTACTGCTCACACCCGGACCAGATTTTGATTGTATGATAAGCACATCGCATTTTGCAAATTGAGAACACGTTTAACGTAAGCATGTAGACCCTTGTTTATGATCATGCACATAAGTATCGACACCCATATTCTCAAGTACTCCTGAGAGAAAACCGCCTCGCCTTTAAACAATGTTTGTAGCCAGCTCACTTCGTGGCGCTCTACGGACGACCCTAGGTTGCACACTTCCACGCTTAACTTCCACATTTGCCTCACTGGCTCCTGATATTAAAAGACCCTTAGATGACCCGTTGGTACGTGTGCAGATCGGCAACAAAGACGATGGGGAAGAATTTGTGTGCGACGAAGAGCCACTTGTGCTGACGCCCCAACAAGGCTTTGGATATTGCCCCGTCGCCTTAGGGCAGCATTTTGGAGAGGGCAAGCTTGAGATTGTGCGAAAAATTGGATGGGCCAGTAATTCCAACGTGTGGCTCGCGCGCACCCTGGGGTAAGTGCCTCTTTTTGATTCATGTTGAGCCTGTTTATGAAGCTCACAATGATTTTAGAAACGCATATCCAGCGAAATATGTCGCTGTCAAGGTTCTAACTGTCAACGCAACCGCAGGTGTGGTGCAAGGATTTCTACGTGAGGTGGATTCTCTGAAGACGATCAAAACGGCTAATCCTGACCACCCCGGCCACCAACACTGTCTTCGTCTCTACGACGTAATCACCGAAAGGAGCCGCCATGGTCCTCACATTTGCATTGTGACCAACATTCTCGGGATGAACATGATCGGTCTCCGTAGGCTGCAGCCCAACGGGCATGCGTTCCCTGTTGCTGTCACTAAACGTATAGTAAAGCAAACATTTCTTGCCCTGGACTACCTTCACCGCGAGTGTGGCTTCGTACATACAGGTGTGTATTTCAGCTTTGTTCTGTACCAAAAAGCCCGTAACCGACAACGCGATCTTTAAGATGTGAAACCCGACAACGTTCTCGTCTGTCTGGATTACGAGGATGACGTCATCAATCGCCTCCTTGAAGAAACACCATCCGCCACATATGAACCTCGATTTGAGCCAACTTTATCTCCTGATCCTATTATTACAGTAAAGTCGCAGCCGCTCCCTAATATCGGTCTTCGGAAGGACGCGAGCAACCTCAAAGTTTGTTTGATTGATTACGGTCAAGGTTAGTGACCTTACATTTGAACGACAATATCTCATCTGTCCCGTCGTCCACAGCAACACCCGCCAAAGAGCATCGAGTAGAGCTGGTTCAACCCGTTCTCCTCCGCGCGCCAGAAGTTACTCTAGGACATGGGTGGTCTACACCCATCGACGTATGGTCCATGGGATGTTTAGTAAGATTTATTTTAATTTTGCTTGCTGTCATCAACCGAAAACCATCCAGGTGTTCGAATACCTGACTGGTGCAGCTATGTTCCAACTCGCGGAGTCCTGTCCCATCAGTGTGGAAAACCTTTGTCTACAACGAATCCTCGAACATATCGGTCCTTTCCCACCTAGCTTTCTGGAACGTTGTCAACACCGGAGTGATTTCTTTGACGAACAAGGTAAGGAATCGCGCCTTCATCAGCGAGCAGATTTGACATTCTTTTAAGGGTTACTCCGCGTTCACAATTTGATCCCTCAGGCAATGGAAAGCTGTCTTCGAGCATATAAAGTTATGGACGAGAAGGACATAGCTCCGGCCGCTGCTTTTATTCGGAAGTGTTTAACTATCGATCCCCACGAACGACCTACGGCCTTGGAACTACTAGACGACGAGTGGCTCAAGAACGCGTGAAGCATCGGCGTGGACCTGTCGGTAGAATTCAAAGTGCTTTGAAGGCTCACAGCGTACAATATGATGAAACTTATATATTAGTAACACTAGTACAGAATGAGGTGACGCAACTGAATATTGATGAGATGAAGCACTACGAATCTGAAGTTGGCGATCAAAAAGATAAACACACAGAACAGACAATTTCGGACTACGAATCATTGTGGTAGTGCCCACGGGGAAAACATATTTTGTCGAGGAACTTGTTGCAAGAGCCTTGGATACTCGAGCCTGAGTCCGAGTCCGCGCCGTCGGTGTGGTTGGTGGTGACAAAGCGCGGTGGGGAGGTGTGCGGTGATAGATCTCCAGGAGCATGTGAAATTTGATTTCCGTATTGAGATATACTTTGCGATGAAGATTCTGACTGTCTAGGGATCGCTTGCGAAGATGTACACGCCTGTGTGGTACTGCCTCGTGAAGGCCCTGCCTGTGATGAAATGCTTGCTACAGCAGGAGGAGCGCAATACGTCACCGCCCGAGACTGTTTCTTGTGTATTCGTTTCGTCACGACAAGTCTCTGTCGTTTCCGAATCTAGTCAGAACAAAAGTCTGTAGGAATTGAAACTAGAGCTTACCTGAAACCCACGTACAGCATATACTTCAACGACCTCTGGAGATGGACTGTACGTCTTCAATTGGACCCGTTTGCCGGCTTTCCCTCGAGCGCGTGTGGGGACATTCCAGAGCCCACTATTTTCTTTGCTCTTGAACTTGGCAAGGGATTTGGAGATGCCAGGCGGAGCGGTGTGCACGTCAGCAGGAAGTTCTTCTCGCTGCTTGGTCAGCCCACGATCCATGATATTAAGGAAACAACGCTTGAGAATTGATAAAAGACTTACATCAACTAAACTGATATCCCGGTCACGATCCTCGGTTTGTTCTCCTTTGCTATCCAACCCCGGCAACAGTTGGTTGGTAGTGGTAGTTGCAAACTGCATGGGCGAGTTTGAGTGAGAGAGACTGCGCTTGGGGGGTTCTTGTGAAATGGACTTGTTTCTTTGTGGGAGGTGTCGAGAGGTGATGCGGACATTCCAGAAACGGCGAGCGGAGGATAGCTAAGGGAACTGAGGGCGAATAGGCGATGTCTCGGGAAGATATGGCCTGGAACCCTACAAAATTGTATCATTAGTATGTAGGCCCCTCGTGTAGAAAACACAAGTGTCACCTGGAAGAAGTTGCTGTATAGATCACCGTGCCCGTCCTCTGTCATGTCATTACCACACAATCGTGCAAGAGGATTCGTAGCATCGAACTGTAACAATGTCGTGAGTAAGACAGTACATGCAGTAGGATGTGAGAGTACTACTAACATCGAGGCAAGACGAGGACTGTAATTGAGTTTCTGTGTGACCTTGTTGAGCTCCTTGCTCAGTACCTACTATCTCTTTCATGGTCCAAAGAGTAATTAACTTGTCAGCTCCGCCGTATGCTAGGTATCTCCCATCCCGAGAGAACGACACGCATGTGACATCGACGCGATCCTCGAGGCCGAATGGCTGGCTGCTGAGTGGCTGATGGGACTCTCTGTGTCCCATAGCTGTACAATACCACTCCAGCCCACACAAGCCAATACATTGTATTTGGGTGAAAGTGCGATGGAGAATAGCCAGTCGTCGTGTTCAAACCGCTGGAGCTCAATGCCTGAGCTGTCAAAAACACGTGCGAATTTGTCCGAGGCAGAGTAAAATTTGCTACCGTCCGATGACCACACCAACGAGGTCACCCATATCCCTGGTATTTCGTTGGGGCCCACCAAAACCTCACCAGTCTTGCTGTCCAAGATGCAAATTGTACTGTGCCATCCGCCTGATAGAATCCTGTCGCCCGCAGGCGAATATGCAACTACACGCACGCCACATTGCTTCGTTTCAATCGGGCCCACCTCTACTTTACCGCTTTCTGCTTGTTGAATGAAGATTTTTCCATCATATGACCCACTGGCAATATGTCTTCCACTGGGTGACCATGAAATTGACCGCACCACGTCGGTATGCCTCGTCCAAACATCTTCAAACATCTTTCCGTCCGTTCTCCACCGTTGAACGCTTCCGTCTTCCCTCCCGCACGCAAGTGTCTTGCCGTTCGGTGACAGCGCCAATGCCTGTACGCTCCCGCCCTTTTCTTTCCATGGTTGTCCGACCATATTTCCCGTGTTGCAGTTCCACTTGCGCATTGTACCATCCAGAGAACCGCTCACGACATGAGCGTTGTCGTGCAAGAAGACAAAATCACGAACAAACTCCCCATGGCCCTCGAATTTGTGCTTCGGAGTTGGTCTCTTAGAAGCTTCCTCGATGCTGTGCTTTGCAAGTGTTTCAGCCATTAGGATGCTACAGGAAGGCTTCTGAATCTGGCTGTGTCCCCATTCGTAATCAAATCCTAAGAACTGTTAAATAAGTACTTACTGATTTGTGGGAGTTTGTATATCGATTCTACGAGACAGCGTTAATTTGTCGATTCGCAGATTCACACGACCATACAGCCCTGGATCATGGTTTACGTTGCAAACCATATTGCCCATGGTATACCTATCCTCTTAATAATCACCAACCTGATTCCAGGACACCCCGCTGCCTGTTTACCCTTGTTCGCCATCATGCACCGTCTTGTGAATCACTAGTCACTCTTGAGGTCAGTATTCCCGATTTCAAATTCATATCCATGCAGGTGTGATCAGGTGCGGGGCTGTACAGCTCGAGGTCGAACTCGGTCCGGGTGGTTGACTGATTAGGCTAAAGACACGGTGATTAAAGTGGCTGAGACTGGCAGCGAAGAGGGGATTGCTGTAGCTGAGCTTCAGATTGAGGCGGTCCGCCAGGCTAGTTGGAAGTTTCAATATAAACTACGCAGGTCCCACATCCAGTGAAACACCTCAACGTCGTCGCGTGTTCGTCGCAAGTCGATTGCGAGTAATCGCGAGTAACCAATTCAGTGGGATTTCAATTAACTATCCCCCTTCGATAATCCGCCTTATCGTGCACTTGCCTACTCCCATCATCTGTCTTTACGACGTCCCCTTCCACTATGCCTGCTTTCAACAGCAAAGTTGCGGAACTGGCTAGTGCGCTCACTCTACAAGCTCCCGGTGCGGATGCTCCTTTAGACGTGTTGGGGGACTGGGGACACGAAGTCGTGCGATTTCTGGTGAGTCCCATTGCTCTTGAAACCTTTTCCTCGTTAACTATAGTCCTTTGCCTAGACTTGGCTCGACACCGAGGAACGCAGGGTGTTTTTCACGCTCACGGCGGTCTCCGGGCTCCAAACAACCTTCCAAGACCAGGTGGATGTGCGCCGGCACTACCCTTGGCGATCTTGGGGTCGCCGGTGGCTCCCTCTCACTGCTGAGGCTTGGGAAGCAAAGAAGCAGGCTTTAATGGCGAGTCCTGTGATCGAGGATCCTCTCGCGAGCATCCAGTTATCCTCGCCTGCTGTCGTCACTCTTCCTGAGTCTTCCAACAAGGGCAAGGGCCGTGGTCGGGCTCGTGCGGGTGATGTGGAACTTGACGATAATCCTCCTGCATATCCCGCTCGCACTTCTCAGACTAAACGTCCTCGAGATGGAGCGCTGCAAGTCGACGAAAGGTCTTCCGATGTCCAAACGGTATATCTCCCCTGGGTTCGCATCTTGCAGTGCCTGACGCTAGACTCTATCTACAGCCTTCTTCACTCGTGGACCGTCCTTCCAATCGGTCTCGACTCCCATCATCCATGAAGAAACCAGCCTATACGCTCAGGCTTCCACGTATGCCTCCACCCAGACCCCGCTCTTTCCGTTCTGTCAACCAGCTAATGCAAGATCATAAACTGCGAGGCCCTCGCGAGGTGAGGTTCCCGTCCCCGGTAAACCTCTTGTATGCTAAACTCCTTTCCAACCACCATAGGTGGTGCTTGAATGTCGGCGGTGCACAGAGAAGTCCTCGGCGACGCGGCCCTGCCTCACCGTGCGTCGCCTGTGTTGCAAAACTAACAAGTATGAGCTGTCAGGCCGCTGCATGCGCTGCATTATAGAGCGTCAGAAGTGCGAGTGGCCTGCTGGTGCTATTTCTAAGAACGCAGGTAGTTTCTATTCTTTCAATGGAGTTATGGCCTTGCTGACTTTGTTATGTGTTCGTAGAACATCGTATGCGCGTCTCTACAACACGCTTCATCGAGGACCAGTCTGTAGCTGCGGAACCGCAGGGTCCAACGTCGACTCAGTCCAGTGCCTCTGGTGGTCATGTAGCTATCAATTCGTCGCACAAGAACACGGTGAAGGCAACCTCTTCCGCTCGGCCTACACCCGGCCCTTCCTCAGCTACTGCGACAAAGCAGCCGAAACATACTTCCCGCATCAACCCCCAGCTGTTTTCGCCGAAGCGCTCCACTTCGCCTAATTTAACGCACATAATAGAACTGCTGTAACGCAATCTTTCAACGTCCTCTTGACATCAAGTTGCCAGAAGAATCGTGACTATAGTCATGTGCGACGCCCTAATGTTCACGAGATCCGAATTTATACCTTTCCGTCTGCTACCTCAGGACCTACAGCATTTTAACCCCATCTTCAGCTGGCACGGAGTTCCCGACTACCTCTGGCTTGAGATCTTTACTACAGCATATTCCCTAACTGCAGGCTCGTCATATCGTTCGGTAGATGTCTGGGACCTTCTACATGTACTAATCAGGCATGCCTTCAATACATCTATAGTATCTAACGCGAAGCTGTCATACGACAGGAGTGTTTCTGCAATTCGGCATTTCCATACGCAACACGTACATGGCTGGCCTGCAGGATGCCGAGAAAGATGGCATGAATGGCAGAGTTGCACTTGGGCCAAAATAAAGAGGTCAATGAAGTTAATTAGCAGTACAAATACTCGTGAAACCAACACCCAAGATATCCCTAGAAGTTGCCATGAAGCAGCATGCAACTGTGAGAATTGTAATGGAAGCGGTCCATTAATATCAAAAGGTCGTCGTCGAATGTGGTGTGAAACATCCAGCGCAATTGGGCACAACCAATGCATTCAACTATGAAGCCCCCGGGAGTTCTCTATGGCGAGAAGGACCTGCATCTGGCTGACTGACTATCCATTAGTTTCAATTCAATTTCTTCGTGCTGGGCATCAATTGAAGTATCATGAGCGAATGTGGGTATCGAGGTCCGTTGCGATGAGTCTGATTCCTCTGCTCAACAAATGACATACTCGTCTTACCTATCTACATGCCTATGCGACTGACCCAGCTCTGCTAGTCAAATATCTCATCGGCGGATCTAAAGACCATCAATCCATTTACCCATGAGTCATCATCTCTTTCAATTTCGCAGCTCCGATCCGGGGAATGACATCGATTTCAAATGGCGCTGCACGGGCAATAACAGCGTCCAGGAAAGCGTGCACGTTGATCGGGGCATCAGGCCGTTGAGCAATACGGAAAGACCACAAGAGAAGTGCGATGCTAATGTACAATGATTGGTTTGCGAGGTGGAGACCGGGACACACACTTTCAATGAAAAGCGAACTTCAATGATCGGCGTCGAAAAAAACGACGTTGGCGCGACTTACCGTCTGCCAAAGCCGTATGCGATGAACTTGATGTTATCCTTGACACGACCTTCTGAATCAATCCAGCGCTGTGGATCGAACGTTTCAGGATCCGGAAAGGCAACAGGATCGCGAGAAATAGCCCTGAAAACATGCGTTCAATGAAGTGGTGTACATCGAGAACTAACTTACCAATGACATCCATAGACTATTGCACCCTCGGGAATGCAGTATCCTTGCTGATTTCACAGACTAGAGTGAGAACGTAGGTTAAAACGAACTTTGGACACTGACCCAAAAAACATCCTTAGATGCACGGTGGGGAAATCCTGAGGTATAGGTCAGCATTTTGCGAGAACGTGCTGGATATTAAACTGACCTATACGGATGACAGGTTTCCATCTCAAAGTTTCCAACACGAACGCGTGCAATTGAGGGAGTGAGCTTGAGTCTTTAAATGTCGGGGCTACCACAAGAAATTAGTCGAAAAATCAACAATGTTTGTACCCCTTTAGCAGTACCTCTGCCTGACCCAATGACCGCGTCGAGCTCCTCATGCACCTTTGCCTGAGCCGCTGGGTAGCACGCTGCAGCCATAATAGCAACGGTGATTGCAACAGCGGTCTGAACTACAAATGAGTAACCTTGCAGAGATAAATTAGTAGCATGGCTTGCCGTATCAGATCCTGCCCCAAAGAGTGATCCAGCGAGATATGACATCTCGTCTTTAGAGAGTTGGTGTTCTTTGGCGTTCTCTAATAGTGTCCTGGTAAAAGAAGGACCAGCCTTGTTTTGATTCTGGGTGCAAAAATATATAAATGACACCCTTTTATCAAACACAAAGCTACTTACCATTTCACTCTCGACGCGCCGTAGCTGGTGCCTGTAAAGCTCTAACTCCTCATGATGCCATTCAGAAATTTGTTTTCCGTAACCAGGCCAGTAGCGCAAAAGAGGCACACGGTCGACGAGAAAAGCTCCTGGGCGCATCACGACCTGGAAATGCTCCATGACTTTCTGAATGCGAACAAGTTCAGGATCGGTGTTGGCCGTAGGCACAGACTTCCCATAAGTCACCCGAAGAATGACCGATGCTGCATACCTTGAGGCACGTATCTATGAAAGGGTCGCAAAAAGAAAAAGGCACGGAAATGACGTACCGCTGTGCATGCTGCTGGTGGCTCTTTGGATCATTGAGCATATCCAATATGAAAATTATCGCGTTCTCGCGCTGCATATCTTGGTATGCCTCTGCCACCTTTGGCTGTAAATGGGTGTGTACTGCCTTACGGAGGCGCCGGAAGCGATCTCCGGAACGAGCCATGAGAATACGCATTCCCTTTGAGAGCATTTCACCCGCAGCAATTGACCGAGGTCGATCTACCAATGATCCACCTTCTTTCTCCATGATTTCCGTAGCTGCCTGGTAAAGTGATCGGTGTCGGAGGAAGTTTATCATGGTACAGATGATTTACCTCAACGCTGCCAATGACAACTATCACTTGGCTACCCTGTCGCAACGACACGATTGGGCCATACTCTCGAACCAAGTCGGCCAGCGAACGGGCGATGCTGAGTAAACGATCAGCCTCTAATATATTTCATTTGAACGCAGTCAACACTTACTTCACAGAAGGTAAAGCGTTGCTCCAGAACCAATGGGCGGGTGGTCCAGGTGGAATCAGAATACCACTCCTACCAGAGGCTAATGAGGTTTTCTGGTAGAACACGGCAAGAACCACCACGAATACGACGACACCGGCGGCATAGATGGCACTCATGACGAGAGTTTGGTAGAAAATGTGTTTGATGGTAAGCCGCGTGGATAGGTCGCTTTAAGATGGAGATCGTAATCCGTACTAGACGCTTATGGCGGGAGAGTTCATTACTCTCCAACACGGGCCGTAGGCCATGTGTCGGCGAATGGGGTTCTATATTACCTCTTGAGTAGGTCATGCTGGGAGTACTAGCAGCATGAGGCAGCTACAACACAAATCAAGACTCATCGATGACAAGTGGCAGGCTTGCCTGTTGATTCGGAACAAGCACAATTGATCCGACCAGATGACCAATATTCTTCCCAAATCCCATATATATATTACATGCTCTCATGACAATAACGGTCGAATCGCGAATCCGGAGTGAGATGGGTTATCGAATCAAATTTAAAAGCTCACACTTCCCCGACGATATTTGTAGGAGGTGAGGAGTTTGAATTTGGTTTCTTCCACACGCACAATATATTTGCTATCGGACTCGGATATCGCTTAACCTCGAGTATCCGAGTCTAAAGCACTTACGACTGGTTGGTCTGTTGTTTCTCGTTCGGGGCAAGCTAACAAGGCGGGCAAGTCTTTATATAAGCTGTGGCGAGGGCACAAACATCTTTTCCTGTTGATCTCATCTGCTGGGCTTGCGGTGCTGTGAAATATCGTTGGAATAGCAGCCCCTGAAGCGGGCAAGTAGGTCTGGCCGTGGTCAAATATTGGGTGCACTGCTGAACAGAATATTCACCAGTTAGTCCACTGGTCCAAGTTTCACATGTATGTATAAGACGTGGCGACAATGATCAATTCGCAGGTTAGTACGACCATACAGCTTATCGCCTGGTTCTATGCCGGGAGGCCACAACTGTCATGAACATTCACCCGATTACAATCATACTAGGAACCGTGTCATAGACCCATGGCACACATACGTAAGACAGACAGTAATGCGTACCTTCCAACATAGCTAGCGCCCATTCATTATTATTATTTGCTTTGGAGCACAATATTGCTTCCGTACTGCAGGAAAATGATTGCAAAATTCTTTTCGCCGTGTCCCCTGAAACTTCTGCCTTCTTCACGTTTCAAATCTTTTGATGCAGTGCCACACTTCAAAGAGTGTTCTCATCCTCTGTGTCTTTGCTCGCTAACAAATGATTGGATGACACCCTGAGAAGCAGACATCATGACTTACCAACCTCATTTCTAGCGTTCTGTTCCTTGGCTCGCCAGGCTTTCTTCACCTCCTTCCGCGCCGGACGGGCACGCGTCTTGCTTTCCCTTGTTTCCTTGGGTCCTGAAACGCACAGCGCAGTAAACATATGACTATGATATGAGACAAATTGAAGTGAACAAAGACACGCACCATTTCGTTGGATATGATCGGAATCCTCCACAATCCTCTCGAGAATTGCAAGATTTTGTCTCCTCCCTAAGAAACGGCGACGATGTAATGGCCTGATGTTCTTTGGAAAATACCCAACCCGGCGCTTATTTGCATACGATTTATTGAACCTTACGAAATGTTGCCTTTTGTTTTGCTTCTTGTGATGTGCCTTTCGATTCAAGCGTTCCTTTTTCTTCATCCATCCTTGTGAGACACCGAGACTCCAGCGCCTTTTACACTTCTTGGCCGCTCTCCTTTTCCTATACTCTAAGTTACAAAAACGTCAATTTGCAACGATGAACGAAGGAGAGATCAGGAGCTCAGCACGAACCAGCTGCCTTTCTTCCTGCCGTTGCACTCCAGATTCCCTGGGCAGTGATGAATAACCGTGCGTCCGCCGCCATCTTCTCCTTCCAGTACGCTGGTCCTCTGATCTCCGTCTTCACCTCCTTGTAGTACGGTTTTCGTTTCTTCTTCTCCGCCTCCTTCTCCACTTTCTTCTTGCCCAACTTGGGTGTGGGCTTTACCTGAGCCACTGGAAGGTCCGCCTTTTGCAGGTGTTGTGTAGGTTGACGAATTGGCATCTTCGTCACCACATCTTTATTGGATGATTGAGAAACTTCCATGATACGCAATGGCTTCGACCATGCAGAAGTGGCGGGAATGTTAGCTTGCCGGCCACCACGGTCTGGTATGGCACTGGAGGTCACACTACTGATCGGCTGCGAGAGAGCACAAGAAGAGACAGATCCCAACCCATCCACATGAGAAGGAAATCCTCTTGTCTTATGATCGCCCGCCAAGCCTACAGTTTGATTGACATCAGCGCCAGCATGCGCGCTTTTTTTTGCAGCTGATCGACAGTTTCGACGGCCCATTTTCGGATAGCTAGCAATGATCTGTGATGCTAGTAGACTAGTAGTATATAGGATCCTGAAGATGCGTTAGCAGAACAATCAAATAGCGATCTCCAATAAACAACGCAATCGAGTACGATACGGCGGGCGAAACAAGTATGAAAGGTACCTTGGGATCAATCAGAACCCACAGATCAACTCAGGACGGTGGAAATTGTTGATGAACCTGGACAGCTTCTTCGCGATGATAGTCGATGTGGAGATCAATGACAAAGTCAGAATGGTTTTTGCAAGTCTGTTGATCTCCAAGTCAGTGTGGGAGAGAGAAGCTGATGTCTGGACTGTTTTTGGCACTGTGGGCACATGGTGGCTACCTGGCCATGGGTGAACGTACGTTACAAGCTGCACGCCTTTCTTTTGCAGTAGCTATAACGAAGCCTTCGAAGAGACCTCTCAGACTGAAACAGTGACTACGCCTTCAACAGGAATCAGAGGAGCACAACGATGGCATAACGACGACAAGACCCAACTTCAAGCTCCAAGTTCAGAGACCACGCAAACAAGTGTCAAGACACGGTAATACCACAAGCGTGGCGCACCTATGCTAATAGTAGCTTAGGGTCTTCAAGTATTTATGTACGAACTTTGATGTATGGTTCAAGTCGGGGCTAAACGGTGGAGGCTAAGTTGAGGCTAAGCCTGTCAATGTCATTGCACAAACAAGGCACAACAACCTGTATGATGCTGATCCTGCAGACGCGCGCGACTCTGCTAAAATCATTCGATATGCTACTACCGTGTACTCTCCCGGTGCGTCTATTTACAATGAATTCTCAAGCTTTAGCTTATTCAACGAACCGGAATTTTTGTACAGGGACCCTTCATCCACTTGGCAGGACGACTATCATGTGCTCGGCATGCGCATTAATATTGCGCAATGCAAAGCGGGCGGCCACAGGGTCAAGGTGAAACTCCCCAGCCGATGTGGCTGCGCGCTAGGTTCAACATCGGACATGCTGCACAGCTCATTGATAAGATTGATTTGGTAATCAGTACCTTGACGTGCCGTAAGCTGCCAACTTTTGTGATTAAACACTCAGCTTCCTTCAAGCAGCCTCCATGGGGCAAGACTCCGCAAGAGATTTCCGTGGGCTCTCTTGCCCCATCATGATGGACAGGAATGCGTGTTATTGCTCAGGTCTCAGTCTCTTTCCCAAGCCAAACATGGCTTAGTCTGTCAGGACGATTTGATGAAACACGGACCATTCAGGCAAGAGATCTGGGGCGGTACGCACGGACGCGTTCCGCGAATCTACTCCCAGCATTGTGCACCGCGAGGATTGCGAAGGTACCAGGGACTAACACAAGACGTGATTTCCGCTGCCAAAGGGAATCGCCTGTCCCTAATCGTTACTCCATGTACAAATTCCTAAGGAAGGGAACCGAGGTACCACTTAAAATGTGACTATTAGCACTGAGCAGTGTATCTTCAAGGGACCCCCGGTCCTGTTCCGTCACCGAATTTTGCACATGTTGTAAGCCATGTGCGCCTAAATTTGCCTTCTAAATTGAGTGCTTGACATGCCAGGTACCTGATCCCTAGACTGAATCGACGGTCTTAGTTAGTCTTAGGTGCGTCGAAGAGAATTGAGGCTATTGCGTATATAGCCAAGGCACGCATTCTGGCTCTTCAAATGACTTTCTCGGCCCCTTATTCCTTTTAAATTTTAAATGAACGGATGGCATCTCAGCCGAGCGCTCAGGTATCTCACCAGGACCTCGCCTGACAGTCAATCACCGACGCCACAGGTACTTGCAAGGTGGAAGACTCACCGATGAGCCAGCCTGAAGGTCATAGTTAAGTACTCAAGTCAGCCACTGGCATGTGTCTACCGAATTATGATCTCACGAGATCTGGCACATCTCGCGAAAGGAGCGGTATCAGTACAAACCCACGATACTCTCGCAGACACGAAGTGATTACTGTTTCACCAGCACTCCTCAAACTGCCACCAAGCCTGCCTCTATTTCTAAAGCATGAGGCACCGGTTTCCCAATTGTGCTATTCTTGTCGCGTCATCATCAAGGCACTGGGACAGCCTCTTTAATCATGGATATGTTCATGAAGGAAGGGACTGTGTACTAAATCTTTTTTTTGTCATGAGGGTGCCTCGCGTCCAAACACTCGACCGGTCCACATCTGCAACACCCGACAACCCTGAGGCTCGCAGCTGCAGTCTCACTGCCCACGCTGAGGTATAAAACCCATGCAGAATGAAGGAATACATCAAGCTCAAGTTCTACACTCAAATCATCCTCACTCAAATCATCCTCACTCAAATCGTTCTCACTCAAACCATCCTCACTAGCATCATGTCTCAACAACAAACCAATCCTGATGTCGAGTTGAACCAATATTCTGAGGACATGACTGCGTACACGCTGGAGCAGCTTGTGCAATGGCGCGCCTCGCTGGAACGCAAGGCGAAGGAGCAAGAGGAGAAGGCGCGAGCAGGTGGGTGTAATACAGCCAACCGCACCACGCAACTGACAAAAAAAAACCGTGCAGCTAAGGCATCGCAAAGCAATAAGACAAATTCGCGATCTTAACATGCCTCAATATACAGCAGGTGCGTCCGCTGCTACCCATTTACCTACCTCAACCTGACCTTTCCTAGAACTACTATTATTGAAGGCACGAATTCGAATATCTGGTCAATGTGTTTTTAATAGTGTACTTCTATCCTGAACTTTGTTTTCTTGAGTTTCTTTTTGGAATTAGATATCTATGTATCCTTCGCTGCACTACGTACTGTACTTTGTATCTGTACTATAAGCCCATAGATGACAGCCGCGGAGGATAAATAATCGAGATCTGGTATTGAGTTAAAGCTGGAGCGTCGCGGCACTCAACTTAAATATACAGACCCGAGGGCTGAGAACTGCTCAAGGTGCGATACCTTGAGGACCCGTAGGAACTGAGGAGCCGGCGGTCTGCCGCGAAGGAATCTGTGCGCGACGTGCCACCATTTGCGCTGTCGACCTCGGTACATCGGCCGCACCTCGAGCTTCGAAGTTCAAGCGTTACGATCGATGTCAAGACGTATTTGGCCGCAGATGAAATTCCTTTTTTTGCTGGAGCCTCGCGGCACTCAACTTACACACGGGGTTTTAAAGCTGAGCGCAGAGCTAAGACTGCGTATTCTGCAGAGCTTTGATAACTATGTTTTGAGGACCCGTAGGAACTAAGTAAGTTAGAGTTGACGGTCTCCTGCAAAGGGATCTGTGCGCAACGTGCTACTATTTGCGTTATCAACCTCGGGCCATCGGCCATACCTCGAACTTCGAAGTTCAAGCGTTATAATCGATGTCAAGACGTACTTGAACGCAAATGAAGTTCTTCCTGATAATTGGAAGAAGGGGGGGCGGTCATGATAGAAGCAACTAGTATACACGAAAGACGCACTGCGCACTACGGCATCGTACGAATGCCTTATCGGATAGTCGGTACCGGCACGGCACCAGTGACATGCACGAGTTCCCTGCTTCTTATACTAGAGCACGCGACCATGAGATTGAAAGTCTTATTGATTAGAACCACCACCGGTATTTGACATTTGCTCTGTCGTGGTACTTTAGGTAGTATTCTGAGATATCGACGACTAGATGATACAACATGACAAAGAAGGGGGGGGATGTTATACACTGTTCTGTAACGTATTGGGAGGGTGGGAAGAGAAAATGAAGAGCGGTGTTATCATGCCTGACACGTACTCAATGCAAGGTCCGGTCTACGAGCAGCTAAAGTTCAGCTGGAAATAACGACGGTGTTGGCATGGCACATACTGATATAGACGACGCAGGTTTTGCCCAACGACATATCATTCTACACACCCAAAACGATCTGTTGTGGGAGTTGAGCGTGGTCTGAGATATAATTTCATCCCAATACACTCGCACAAAGAATCAAGCGGTTACCTTTGGAGTCATGCTGGTCGACGCTATCCTTCCCATTCTCCCGCTCGTGTTCTTTTGACAAGCGTTCCAGCGAAGCTCGCCATTCCATGAGCTGCTTCAAAGTGTAGGCAGCGATATTGCGAGAGTACTCGCGCTGTACCAAGGATGTCGATTCGTTCCCAATTGCCATGATTAAAAAAAATTGGGGTGAGAGCAGAATTATTGACGTCACTGTGTGTGAAGCAAGTAGAGTGACAAAGCTGAGGATCTAGGCTTGAGATGGACTTGAGAAATATTTTCAAAGAGGCACGGGTCTTCATTCAAGTTATATACGCAGTCCCATGCACGTCTAGATGCTTTGTTGTTATCTGAGCATGGGAAGAATCAGTGGCGTTTTCCAGATGACAACTCCACAAAGAACTGTGAAGCCGCATTGACAGAAACGAACAGTGGAGTGCGAAGTGGACGGGTTGTGATGGAGCGGAAGAATTACTTGGATTCGAAACTCGGCACCAGTCGCTCGCGTTCGCTTTGAAAAAAGCACTATCACCGAGGCCTCAGGGCACCTGTTCAACGTGGTATACATTTTTGTAAGGATGTAGAACTGAGCAGGTTCACCTCAGCTAGCCTATGGAGCTCGACGATCGCGAAGCAAGCCAATAGCTAGTAAAAAAAACTCCAAACATTGTCACATGAATGAGAGTGGCGTAACCTTTATCCGCGGTGAGTGTGAGGTTTTGAATTAGATTCCCCACGGACCGCTCGTTCTTCGAGATTCGAATGCCTCGAACGAGAAGGCTCAAAATGGAAGTGAGCTCATGCCGAAACGAATCTACGGCAGTACTCCACAGCTACGTTTCAAAGTTTGTCAGTAGCCCCAGACCCATTGCTTTATACTGCAATGTGCAGGGACACGTAGGCTCGATTATGCCCTGTGTCACAAGTGGAGCCTGAGGTCATGCCCATCACGTTTTAGTTTGGGGCAATAATTCTGCATAACGGTATTAGGAGCTCACCAGTACCAAACTTGCCGAGTGGAACTCCCAGAAATCTAGCCAACAAGGGAAGTCAACCTTGAAATATTGAACGTTGTGCATCAAAGTAGAGGGCTGCATCATCATAATCTGGTGCCACTAGTAGTATGCAAGCCGGGTTGCTCATGGCTGTACACCGAGTAGTAGCGATTGCTAATAATGCTTACCATACATCCATTTAATAATGCTGGAGCTAGGACTGGGAATGAAGGTACTGCCTTTTCCCGACCCCATGATCTGGCAATTGGCAGCTCGAAGGTACCTATGAATCTGGGCAACTACTGGGTCGATGCCACGGTAGCCTGGACCAGGTTGTGAGCTGCTACGAGTCTTCCGAAGACGACGAACCTTCAGAAAATTCAAACTCCGTGCCACTATTATTAATGACGTCCTTCTCCTTCTGCTCACCAACAACGGCGTATTCCGGTCATTTGCTTTCAACGCTCCAAAATAACTTCCAAACACTTGTGCGCATGCGCACCCGGCTAATCTGACGTATCTGAGATTTGGCCAGGGAATCGAATTTACTAACCTTATCGGTATCACAACTTGCAACAAGCTTTGGAAGAGCAAGTGATGGCATCAACTCCAAGGTGCGACAACTTGCCCATGAGGCCTGTGCGAACGAGTGTCCGACGTAGGTAAGATTTATGATACTGAATTCATAGGCACTCCGATATCGCATTCACTAGCTGGCTACGGCGGCCTGACCGTTGTGATCTACATTGTCAGTGTGTATCCACTGTTTCAGATCCAGATCCTACAACTCCCAAAACAGTAACTTTCAGCACAATCAGCAGGTGTCTCCCTCCAGTTTGGCGTGCCAAGATTTCCCAGTAAGTAGGGTATCATTCATTATTTTTCTGATTACGAGATGTGTACCCTCCAACGACCCTGCCCAATTAACGAAGGTTTGGTTTTTACTTTAGACTCCAAGTAATGACCGTCATGAATTTGGTATCGCCAACACGCCGGTGGCCACTAGTGTTTACCTGTTTACCGTTGGCACCAGTCACACTTACGACACTGACACGTCTCCCAGTGAATGTTTTGTTTTATGCACGAACTCTGCTCCGCTGACACGTTCAAACGTCACTTCGTGTGATACCAGCCACCAGATCAAATTTTCGACATCTTCTGCAGGTGTACTGCGAGGTTCTCGCGATAAGTTTTCGGTTCGGTTCCTGTATATCAACTTCGCAGGACCTACTGTGGGTGCAGTTGGCTCCAAGCCGCCCATTTCTCTGTGTGCGTCGAGAGATGCCGTGCGGTACGCCCTTAAAATGGTCATGTGTACTGCAGCTGTTGGTGGATAAGCAGCAGATTGCACCCTAAAACTTCCCGTGATATTCTTTAGTGGATCGGCTGTTTCCGTTGCTGCCACCATTTCGTCAGCTCATGGCGATGATATGAGTCATGTTGACATTGAGGCTTCAGCGGAGGTGTATGTTGTTTCATCCTGTAGGTTCTTTGACGCTCATAACCATTTTTCTAGCACAACAAAGTGCTCATTTACGGAGAGCTGGCTGGTGAATTTATATGCGGGAGATTCTTCAGTGAGTGCATCGTGCAAAAATGATGCAGCCGTCTGATTTCAGAGTCACCAAGTGCTGCCATTCTGGAACGTGATTTGAATTTTGCCGCGAGCAACCCTTTTTCTTTTGCCCGAGATAGCTTTCAGCACATACCTTTTTAAAATTCGTTGAATATGTCGGTTAGCTCCTCGACGGGTCTCACAGAGTCAGACGTCAATTTATTATAGCGGACACATCGGCCGGAGACATTGCAACTGTTGAACTGCCTCCTATTATTAGGCATACCCTTGGCTATCACTATTGACGGGGACTACATCTTAAATTCCCTTCACATCAGCTTTGGATTTTACCATAACTCCTGGCCAGGTTTGGCTTGCAGACGAACTCCACTTGGTGTTCGCGACAGCAGAGACTGACCTTCTGATCTCAATTATACTCGGGTTAGCTTAGTGTATGGAGCCGTTAACGTACTGATATCGATATATTAACCATAGATTGCAAGTTGCCGCGTCATTGATAGTGCAGAAGAAATCACATACGAGCATCAGAATGTCTAGATATTCCAACTCTCAAAGTTGTCGAAGTACTGCAGTAGTGTATAAACGAGGAGACTCCTCGTGAAAGAAGGTCCGATAGTCAAATCCAGATAGTAGCGACAACACAAAATCTAAAGGGTACACACATGCGATATAGTGCAACATAAATATCTCCAGGAAAGGAAGGTTAGCGAAGTTCTGAAACAATAAAATGAATGAAAAAGTGGTATAGACAACGACTCTATCGAACCGTGGGGGAGTAAAGAGAACAGGACAAGGAATCAGGTAAACGAGATAGAATGTATAGATCCGTCTAGTAATGCAAGAAACTCAGGATTAGCATGCGATCAATGATGGATATCGTAAATCTCCAACGATGCTGGTATCACTGACAAAGACAACGAAATCAACGAGAGTTTTGGTAAAGAGAGAAAAAAAAACTTACCAATTACGTACTTGTCATTCAAGGTGCATGGAAGTTACTCGCCAACGTTTGGGCCAGTTGATTTGAATCAGCTCCGTAGCTGCTCACCCGCTTTTGAGCTAGGAATGCTGGAAGGGCCTGGCCGGCTTCGCGCAGGCAGTCCACGGGAATGAGACCCCTTTCGTTATGACCTAAGGATTTGCACTGCTTCTCGATGAACGCCCAGCCGTCGTCGTAGACTTTCAAAACGAGGACTTTGTCGCCTGGAGCGACAGAGACCTCATCGTCTAGGGTAGGGGCGAATGGGCGACTGATAGTCTCGAATCCGGGTTGCGCAGGGTCAGCGAAAGGGTCGGAAGATATGTCATGATCAGCTGTCAACGAACTGGTGGATGGTGGTAGTGGGTAGGAGGCAGCGGGAACAGAGGGTAGTAAATCAGAATTGAATATGGGAGGAGGAGAATGGACCTGTATGAGAGAAGCAGCCGTCGACGAAGGGGAAACGAGGCCATAACCACTGATAAGAGAAGCGGACGAAGTACGCTGCCCCTTCTTGGGGCATAGGGGTGGCTTGGGGAACGCAAAGGACTCTGACGGAGAAAACGGACGGACGGACATGGGACTAGATGGTCCGGTGGGATTGAAGTCATTTCCTACAACAAGGTACTGAGTGTCGGGGTCGCTGCCGTTGCTCATCATGCTATTCATGGACTCCCTACGGGCAACAGCACCGGCAGAAGGGATCAAGACCGAGGAGCGCTCGCGCACTTCCGCCATGGGAGGGAACTCGGGAATGGTCCCGAGGGCGGCGAGATCAATGTTGAGGGGTGGCGGGGAATCAATGCGGAACATGAGCCCTTGATCAAAGTTGGTAGCAAAGCTGCTACGCGCACTCGCCCTGTTCAGGATGGGTGCCTCCCCACTTTGAGAGTTTCGCGCACTACCTCCTCCTACGATAGAGAAACTACCTGACGAGGCATTTCTGCCAAACCACCATTGTTTGCGCTGCTCGAGACGGCGAGCAATGGAGCGACGCCGCACGAAGAGCACAATGAAACCGATCAGGAATAGCAAGCATACGACAACGATTCCTCCGATTGCGCCCGAGGATAGTTGGTGCGAAGAAGTCGCGGCTCCAGTAATAAGAGTGGGAGTCGCATCACTGGGGGAGCTTCCAAAACCACTGGAGGTACTCGAACCTTGGAGACCGGCGGTTGGCACACCCGTGGACTGAGACATTTTGGGATTGCCTGTCAAAGATGAAGATTGAGCTACTGGATTGCTTTGGATGTTCACGGGCGGCCCCCCATTAGAATTGAACTGGCTGCCGGTACCATTATTGGCTATAGGTGGTGTACCTCCCGGAGGTGACGAAGGGGAGCTTTGGGAGGCTGCCGGTGGCGATGTAGGCGTAGTGGTCGCTGCGCTACTACTTCCATTGAGGCCGCTCCCACTATTGCCGCCCCCACTTCCATTGCCTCCCCCATTTCCAGCTCCAGCTCCTCCTCCAGCTCCTCCTCCAGCTCCTCCTCCTCCTACAGTTCCACCACCACCACCACCACC